>JAOXNN020173526.1:0-66792 GCA_028571205.2 Hydropsyche betteni | reverse complement strand
GTAATTTGAATAACACAGGAAATGTAGGAATAGGATAAATGAATTTAAGATTCTATTGAAGTTGAAAGATGTTGTGTTATTGGTGAAATGTATTATTTACTTAATAAAGATTGAGTACCCATAGGTGGGATAAAATTTAACGGACTGATTTATATTATTATGTAAATACTTGAGCTACTAAAATTATACCGCGGCTTTCTATTACAACTTCTATACTACACTTTTCTCTTAATCAACCCTAATCTGCTCTAATAATTGCGATTTGACTGTCACTTTACAGTCTTTTGAGACCAACAAATGTGAGAGTCCAAATACGACAGTTTGTTAAATTAATTTGGCTTTTTGTTAATGCTCTTCATTACGGCAGCCTATACACTCCTTCAGATACTCAGTGCGCAGGATGCCGAGGGAACCTTACAACTCGGTCAAGCATCAGTTACAATCATAAACAACGGGAACTGCTATGTTCAAAACCTTCAAGCTAATCATTCTTCAATAATGTTCTCACCAGCTGCAGCTGCTTCTACTGCTTCAATTACTTCATCTCTAGCAACTACTCTAACTTTTGCTAAAGCCAACCCTACTGATACTCTGTCATCGGCTGCAATGGGCGCACAATCCAATACAACAGTCAAATCGCAAGGGAGATTCGCAGTGAGAATAGAATACTGTTTAACGATGAGTTCAAACTTTATAACCTGCAAATAATGTATCAAAGGGTTTGCACTTTCAAATAACAAAAACAAATGTGATCCAGTCGATTATGGAGATGACCCAACGAATGAACCTTTTTTCTCTCTTATGAATACCCCTGCAGCCCTCGGAGCAATGTCAAGAATCATTTAGACTCGAACTACTGTTTCACAAACTTCGTATGCAAACTGTTACACCTATGATGGTTGTGGAAAATGTTTAAGTTGCCTCGCAGGAGCTCAAAACGTATAAGGAGTCTGCCAACCTTACAGATATAGAGACCTTTGCCGAAAAAGAACTCAGGGGTTGTGTTTGTAATGTGCTAAAAATGCTGTGATGCTGCTATCGGGTCGTTGTAAACAGGTTGAGCCTAATTGCTTGAGATTTAACAGTAATAACTAATGTCAATAGTGTGTTCCTGGGTTCCAACTGGTGTACTTCAGTTGTGTGAACATGAGCCCTCTTGAGTTTAAGTATACAGATGTCAACTGCTAAGAGTGGTTAAATGGAAGCTGTTTTGCTTGTAAATTAGATTGGAGTATCGGCAGCGATTTAAGATGTAGTAAGAGAGTAGCGACATTAATAAACCCGAGTTATGCTGTAGGAACTAGAAATGCTCCTAGGACAAACCAGGTAAATTTATTTGCCTTAAACCCATGAATCTGAGCTAGTGATTAATTCTATTCGAACTTGTTGTTTATCAAGAGTTGTATTATGAGGATTTTGAGTGAGTGTTCGGTTAGAGGTATGAAATATGAGTAGCTAATATGTAATATTAAAATAATGACATTTTTACAGCTCGTGGGCTCCCTTGCGAATCTAAATCAGTCCTCTCCGGAGTAAATTACTAAAGCCTACGCCTACCTTGCTGACAGGAGGCTTTTGAATAATCATGTGAACTCCATTAAGTCTCTAACGGAGGCTTAGATAATTAAAACCCTAAAAGTACTCTCCTAGCACTTCTACTCCCAATCAAATCGACAGAGAGCTAAACTTCTACTCGATGCGGCGTATTTCATTCTGAAGACATTTAACACATACAACAAAATATAAATCTGCAACACTCTATTCCTACTTCTACTGAATATGTAGGCGTGTGATCGACTGAAATTGTACAACGTTTACTATCGACAGCCATCAAGACCTTAACCTCGCTAGGGAACGGCTTGAGAACTCAGAACAGTATAATAAAGAAGGAGTGGTAACTGACCCTATCATTCTAGCCATCTCCATCAACAATCTCTCCTGCCTTCACCTTAAACTCAACAACTATGAGCAGGCCTTCCAAGACTCCAACAACTTGGTGGCTCCCCTTTAGATATATGTACAAGGATATTAAGAAAGTGTAACAAACTGAGGTAGGAAAAGCATAAGAACATAAGCTAGAGCATACTTGTGTTAGTAAACACCTACTACATACTTGTTAGAGCATTGAGAGGCATAATAAAGGAACTGCCTGCAAACGGCAGTGCGAAGGAAATAAACCGATACGAGAAGAAGATAGAGCATTTTATGAGGACTGGACATGTGCTAAGTTACGAGTTTTTGGGTAAGAATTCGTTGTTTTCGAATTTCTTTAAAGTGAGTAGATAGATAAAGATGTCTGAGTTCATTCCAGTGTATTTGAAGCCGACTGAGAAGAATGAGATAGAGGGAGAGAGAATAAAGTAGGAAGTAGCGAAAGAAGTGTAGATTAAATTTGCGCCTCGAATCGACTAACTTAAAAACTTATTTTTGATCAAATGTCCTGAAGGAGATCCTTCTGGAGTTGCTATTTTATATTAGGCGATAGCGAAACTGAATGAATATTACACCTTAGTGTCCAAACTGTTTGAGAGTGTGAGGGGTAGATTTGGTTTGGTAAAGCTGGTTCTTCAAAAGAACAAGTAAATTATAGATAGACATACGCTCAGTTAATAAGTAGTCGAGAGTATTCGAAGAGAGGCAGTAACAATTAGAAACCTCCCCTTCTCTGTTCAACCATAAACATGCACTCCGTTCTAGTTTTTGAAGTACTTTATCAACCCTCACATAAAGGTTTAAGCTGGAGATAAGCTATCACTGTCGATGGATATTTCAGGATTACTGAAACCAATCCATATTGATTTTCTCAAGGAGAAGGCATCTGTGATAATCACCCATATCTGCTGCAATAGCTTCAGAATATGTATCCATAGCAATTTGGGCTACTTCTACATCAACTTAGAAATAGGTGTGTTCGAAAATCACAATGAGGAAGTTATAAAATAGGTGTACGATACATAGTTGAGTCAAAATGTTACTATTTCGATGAAGCCATAGCTGTAGGAGATATAGAGAATCACACAGTTCTTTAAATCTGAACTAAAGAGCTTTCCGAGTTACGCAAAAGGATATATTGCTGAAAAGATAGTCACTGACTCTTAACAACTAGAGAAGGTTGTTATTAATGCTGTTCAAAGCACTGAAGCCCTCATAAACAAACACTATCTACCCAAATATACTTTAGCATAGGTATTTAACTCTCAAATATTTTCCTTCAAATTCTTCGTCTTTAATTTCCACAAACCTTAATCCCACGTGATGGGCCTCAGGTATGAGTAGAACTCATATTTCGAAGTTACAATACAAGACAAAACAGAGTCATACTCACCTTAAGGAAAGACTTATGCTGAGGGAGTAGGCGTATATAAACTCTAGGAGCTGCTGAGGGATTTCGGTGTATAATTAACTGACTTAGGTCAGTCAGTAGTCGAAAAGCAGAAGCTGTTTGAGATTATTCTGATGCTGTTTACGCTGACAGTTTACAGCAAGGAACTGACATAACTTCAGAAGTTACTATTCAACCCAAATAGGATTAGCAGGCTTCCTGTAATGGGGCGTATTTTTAAGAGATTTTATATTAGGCAAAGGTATTATTTGCCGGCCACTGCTCTTTTACTTTCTGTATCTGGAAGGTAGCCGCTAGGAGTTAAAATTACGATATATTCTGCTGAGTAGGTAATATAAAGAGGAGTATTTTTAACGTTGGATCGCAGTAAATGGCACAAGCACAAACCATATAAGCCAGGTTGTAGCAAGATGGATTCGAATAAGATGGCCAAACTGAGTAGCAGACAGTATATTTTGGAGTTTTCGATGATTTGCGACTACACAATTGCTGAAGTCCTGTAGAAAGGAGGTTTCGATATTATCTTCGACAACTTCGTTTAGAACCCAGACTCACCTGGAAGCTACTGTGTAAAGGTAAACAACTGCTATTTAAGGTGGACTCGGTTGGAGTCTATTATAACTCTGGATAAACTAAAGAAAAAAGTATAGAAAAACACTTAAAAACAATGATATTATTTAACTCCCTATCATAACTACCCCATATTCTACAAAGCAGCCATTGATTCCTAAATAGAGCTGCAAACAGAGATCGAATAGTGTTTTTAAGACAGAAAAGTCGTTATCTTTCTATTCAAACACAATATTTATAATATGTCCCAAGACGTTAAAGACAATCCAAAGACAAAGGGGTAGGCTATGGAGTAGGAGTACGGAGTTAGAACCCCCAACAAACAAAGTGTGGCTAATCCTCATTTAGAAAACACCCTACACTGTTCGCGCCAACTGGTATTCGTAGTGACGCCTACTAAGCAGGAATAGGAGATTTTCGCCTCTTTACTTTCATAAGAGAAGACTCCTTTAGATAATCCAATATTTTTCACGACATCCCAAAAACGTACTTAAGATCCAGAGGGCGAGCCTATGCAAATATAGGAGGATGAGGTTGAAGAGTTTTAGATCGAGCAGGAAGGGGAAGTAGAAGAATAGAAGAGAGAGACATAATAGGAGGAAGTAGAGATGGAGAGGGCTCTCAGAGTTAATAGCAGTAGCAATACTAAAACAGTTAGAGTGTGCAATTGTAAGAAATCTAATTGCCTAAAAAAGTATTGCTAATGCTTTAAAGCGGGAGAAGTCTGTTCTCCAAGCTGTTAATGCATGGCTTGCAAGAATATAAGCACGAAGCTGCATGAGTCTAAGGTGAAGATTGTTTAGTCAAAAGTAGTGTTCTGCAACTGCAGAAAGAGTTAATGCAGCAAGAACTACTGTGAGTGTAGGAGTGCAGGACAAGCGTGTTCGGAGGAGTGCAAGTGTCTGGAGTGTAAAAATTCAATATAAAACCGCATGAGAGAGCAAATGACATCGACCCATAAAAAGAGAAGAGAGTCTCGAGGTGAAATAGATAATTGAACAATGATAGTGCCTTTGAAATGGATTTATCTTCTCACTCTACGAATGAAATATCATCTGGTTTGTATGCCTATTTGAGTTTAAATTGAATACCCTTTTAATTTAAGTATCGTTGAGAATAAAACTTACTTAGATATCTGTTGCCGGAGTCATGTAGGATAGTTACTATCTTGGCACCTGGGTGTTCTCTTGCATATTTGACGGCAGCACACAGATTTACTGAACAGGAGCTACCTAAGAATAATCCTTAGTTGTTTATGAGATACCGGCTCATGTGGAGTGCCTAGATGTCAGTTACTTTGTAAGAGTCGTCAATAAGCGCAAGTTCAAAATTGGCTGTGCTTCTATTGAGACCGATGCCTTAGGTGATGGAATCGAAAGGGTTCTTTTTTCTATAACCCTCTCTTTCTTCGTTGGTGAAGAGTATTTTGTATTTGACTTTGTTGTGGAGGCCTGAACCCTGAGGGTCAGCCAGCACAATATTAACTGAAGGTTTTTGTTATTTGAGGTACCTGGATACACCGGACAGAGTTCCTCCTGTTCCTGCCGAACATACAAATGCATCGAGACGGCCTTATGTTTGCTAGAATATTTAGGGGCCAGTTGTTTTGTAGTGAGCTCGCATATTAGAGACGTTCTCAAACTGGTCTGAAAAACATATTTCATCTGTTGCAGATCTGGCTTTAGCCATATTATAGAAATGCTTAGGATCAACGATTAAAGCAGGCGGTACTTTTATTATTTACGCTCCTAAGAGCTACAGCAGCATGTATTTTTACTATGCTAAGTCGTTGGGAAGATAGACGATAGGATGTAGCCCCAGTATGTGGGACATAGTAGAAAGTGATATAGCTGTGCTTCCAGAGCTAGCTTCAATTATCTTATTTTATCTGTTGAATTTTCCTGCCTATTTTGCCTATTCGATAATAGATTTGACTGCCCTGTCTTTGCTACTTCCAAATGGATTCATAAACTCAGCTTTGGCCTGAATTTTGAGAACCAATTACATAAATCTAAGCTCCTGATGCTTCAGAAAGGCGTTTAAAGTAGATAAGCGGAGTATTTCCGACGCACTCATAGATTGATTTTTTAACTATGTCTTTCCTAGAGTATTTTCTATATAGGTAGTACACAAGCCCTACAAGAGCTGCTCCAACAGTGAGTTTAGCGGCTACTTAGGAGGTGGTTGGGTAAGTTTAAGCCATTTACTAGAGGTATAAAGTGGTTGGTGGGTTTAAATTAAATATAATTGAGATGAGCGTAGGGGACTATCGTTAATATCTGCAGTTGCAGTACTAGAGGATCGAAAAGAAACTACTGAGCGATTAGTCGGTGCAGGTCCTAAAGCAGTTGTAGAACAAAGAGCACTTGTTCAGAAGGGTGACGGAAATTTTTTAGAAGACTTTCAATGCAGAAAGAGAGCATTTGGTTGAGAAACTAATTAAGGATAACCAAAGGCTGAAAGCGTAGCTTACTTCTCTTGATCACTAAGTCAGATAGTTTTCGCAAGACAGCTATCCTCCAAGTATCCTATCGAAATCTCCCAGCTAACACATACACGTCGATAGAGCCAAACTGATTAAGCGAAATTAGGAGCTCGCAGCATAGATAGCTCGTCTTGAAGGCCAAGATACATCTCTATGTGTGAGTCTTAGACGATAGATAGCAGATTTGAAATCAAGGTTGTAAATGGAGTCACGTAAATTGATAGAGAAGGATGCATTAGTGAAAGAGATGCAGCTGTAGACCAAAGAATTAGTGGTAAAAATCAAGAGTGAAAACACCTAGCTGTCGAGTAAGAACAGTGCTCTTAGAGAAGAGATTGACAAGTTACGGCAGAGATAGAGCAGTTTGAGGTTGGACTGCTAAACCTCTAGAAACAAGGTGTCAAAGCTGGAAGTTGAGGCAAGCATATATTTTGACGAAATTAACGAGCTACAGTCAAAGATAAGTAGGCTTCAGACATCCATAAGCAAAAAAGATCAATAAATATCCTACCTTCACTAATGCAATTAATAGGCTATGAAAGTAAAAGATCAGTATTAGAAAAGGCTCACTGTCATTTAGCAATCAACGAAATTTAACGACCATACAGTTGTTACTAAGCTGTAGTTATAGAAAAGCAAAGTACAGGCTGCTCTGAATAGGCAGCAAGAGTAGGGGGAATTGCTGTTGAAATAATTATAAAAGGCAAGGAGTGAGGGCAGAGACTACAGAATTATGTACGAGTAGGCTGTCCTTAACCTTCAAAAGACGGCATTGTCTACGAGAGCTGAGGCCGAGCTAAGAGTTTTAAGGCAGCAGACTCACGAGAAAGTGGAGCAAACAGCTCAGATGCACGAGCAGGAGTTAAACAAACTTAGGCAGCTGCACTCTGTGGAGTTAGGATAGTTAGAGAATAGAAGACAGAAGGATATTTAGGAGACTAAGGCCAAGTTCGAGCTACTTATGAATGAGAAGAATACTTAAGTGTCTATTATGGGGGATAAGTGCAGAAGTTTATAGATTCAGAAGGGACATTTAGAATCAGTAGTAGCGAATACTCGGAAGGATTTGGAGCTGATGCGGGAGGAGAAGAAGGTTATGACGAATAAATAGCATATAGAGCTGATACAACTTCGGAAAACAGTGGGTGAATTGGAGCAGAGAATGTAGCATAGCAGGAGGACGACTGAGGAAAGAAGAATCCAACACGATCAAATTGCGTAAGAAAACAGGCAAAACCTTAGGAAGGTTCGATAGTTGTAGCAGTAACTTCAATTCTCGCATGAAAGGGTGCAGTAGATATCAAGCAGTTTGAACTCTAAGTAGGGGTATTGTAAATAGTTGAAAGGCAAGATTCAATAGCAAAAACTTGCAATAAGTGAGTTGTAGTGTCGGGTACAGACGGGGTAGGTAGATAAAAAGCATTTACAATCTGAGATCCAGGACTTGTAAGATAGGTTGAGTAAAAGTCGTTCAGTGGAGTTAGAGCTGTAAAGGCAGATTGATTCACACAGAAAGGGTATAGTAACTCAGGAGCTGTAGCACAAAAGGTATGTAGAGGAGTTGATAGGGAAGTTCAATCAGCAGATGTAATAAACCAAGCAGTCTTACAATATTCTGAAGTACAAGAGCAGAACCTAGACGAAAGTAGTTGAGGCCTAAATATAAAACTAGTAACTAAATAGGCTTTTAAAGACCAATCAAAGTCTTCGAAAAGAGCTATAGGAGAAATCTTTGCAGTTAAAGAAGAGCCAGCAACTGGCACTAAGAAAAGAGGAGACACTATTGTAGGCATCGAAAAGGCAGGGCAAACTGGAGGAGTAACACAAAGCAACAACTTAGTTGTGCAGGATGTAGATTTCTCAGACTCTCAATCAGTTAGCGATTTCTTAGTAGAGATTCTCAAGTTATCGACTATACTTTTGGTAATTTAAGCAGTAAATTAACAACGTAGTTGCACAATCATGCCAATCATTACTGCAAGTGGTAAATGTACTCAAGGAGTAGGTCAAACGATTGAGACAGCAGACAGCCAAGCAGATTGGATAGATTGGTGTAGATATTGAGTGTGCGATAAAGCGGTACAAATAGAGCAGCAGTAATTTGTAAAGTTATTCCCAGCAGAGGCTGCAGGAGGAACTTCATGAGCAACTTAAGTATCAAACGATAGAAATAAAAGCTTCATACGAACAAAGACTGAACGAGCAGGCTCTGAACTCCTTGGCTGCTGTGGCTCAAAAACAGATGGAACTGAATAGTTTAGCGTAGAGACATAACAAGTCTGAAGTGAGACTTAAAGAATAAAAGCAAAAGTCGGCAGAACTGTAGTCGGCTGTAAGCAATCTATAGAAGGCTCTAGAAAATCACAAAGGGTTGGCAGCCAAAATAGAGAGAAAAAATCAATAATTGTTGACGGAGCTATAGAGGATTCGATAGCAGTAGCATAGAACCCGAAATCTACTGTAGAAATAGCATGAAAGAGCAACTAGACTTCACAAAGCTTCTCAGTAGCAAATTGAAGAGCATCAGTTAAGGAGGCAATAGCACAGCAACGAAATTTTGGGTCGATACTAGAAGGAATTAAAAAAGTTGATGTCGGGGAGTAAGGTTAGAGCAGAAGGAAATGGTTGGTAGACTCCTTAACGCAAAGAGGGAAAAGGTTTGGAATTGATAGATTAATTAAGAAGCTAGATAGAAATTCAGAAGCAGAAGCTGCATAGAATGGAGAGGAAGATGAAATGATATATATCTACCGAGGATTGAGACTATTTGTTTTAAGCAACTTTACTTATTATTTACTCGATTTAGTGATCAAAGTATCTATCGAGCTCTAAGCTGAAGGTTTTGAAGCAGACCAGTTCGAGTAGTTTTAGTCAGTAATACTACAATCAGTTTGTTTAGGAAAGTAAATTTTAATATTCTCATTTAATACTACAGCTAATTTTACACGATTTTGATACAAATAGTTTACTATATACGAGTTAGAAACTTTACTATTTATGCTAAGGTCAAATTGTGAGCAATAATTAAAATGGAGAAAAAAGACTTATTTAACTAAACTTCGCAATGTCCTAAATGTCGAAAGGATATTGCAAAGCCTAACTTCTAAATACATTAGGCCATGTGTAAGGGGGTCCGAGAGTCATTCATCCTCAACGTCAACGACCCTGAATTTCAGAAAAGATTCAGTGAACCCTAATAATAAGCACCTATCGAAGTCCCTAAACCTTCTCTGCCATCTAAAAATTAGCATCAACAGGAAAAGCCCACGAAACCCAGTCAATAACCTCAAAAGAACCCTATTTCTCGGAGAGTGCCTTCGAGTTAGTAAAGATTCCCTTGTAGCTTCTGTGGATATCCAATGTCTATGGCCTAGCTTGATTCACACCCGGCAAAATGTTAAGCCCACGAGGAGAAATGCACCTTTTGTAAAGACTTTTACCCTCAAATGGTAATGGAGGATCATAAAAAAGTTTGTAAGAAAAAACCTAGGTAACCGCCTCGTGAAGAAAGGCCAAGGGAACAACCTCGAGAACAACCTAGGTAATAACCTCGGGAACAGCCAAGGTAAAGGCCAAGATAACCTAATAGATAAAGACCGCAGATTCCAGAATAAAATATTCAAAGAAATACACCGCGGACTATTCACAGGAATGCTCCAATCGTCAACGAAGTCCGCAGGAGATTCAATCGAAATGGTCGGGTGTATGAGACTATTCAACGATAGGATGTCAATGGCAGAGTTTCAGTGTAAACGAGATAGTTGCAGGAAGATGACGACGACGATCACATGCTATTGTTTTTGAATGGAAATCCCTTCTCTTCTGGAAATATGGGGAATATTGGTGGATTCAGGGTGATTGAAATTGGTGGGAATGGAAGCTCAGAGCGAGGTCGAGGTCAGATGGACTTATTTGCCCAGATTCAATAAATGATGCGAGCTATGGGGGTGAACTCGCGTTAGAATCCAGGATTGACATCAGATTAGATAAAAAAGATACCAGTTGTGCGATTTAACAAAGACACGAACGGCAAAAAATGTCCTAACTGCACGATTTGCATAAAGGACTATAACGAAGGGGATGTTCTGATGAAGTTGCCGTGTGGGCATTTGTTCAACCAATAATGCTTGGTGCCTTGGTTAAAAAACTCAGCAGTCTGCCCTAACTGCCGAGCTAAAGTTAAAGAGGGGAGACAAAGACACGAATAGATCTGATGATAGTTGAATATTTCCACTTATCAATGCCGTTGACCAGTTAAAATGCTGTTTCCTAAATTTCGTAGAACTTGCCCATTTTCTGGATTAACTGCAGGAGTAGCATTATCGTATCTTTGCTAAGAATTAGACCTGGGATATTATTCTTACCTTTGTCTGCTGGAGACATTACTTTGTCGACTATTACTTCTTCCTATCGCCAAACTTTGGTAAAGGTTACGATCTATTTGATTAAGCTGGTTAAGTCGATCTTCATACGGTATCTTCCCAACATGGATAGGCGACCCCAGCTGATCAATTGAAGGTCGATTATAGATAAGAGATTGGTGATAGTATGCCTCTCGTTTATCCATGTTCTTATAAGCCAGATCTCTCCTGTGTTTTTACAGTTGCTGGAGTGACAAAATGTCTGCAAGCTCTTTGGTGACTTATTTTTTCTGTTGACCCCTTTGACTTTCTATTTTATTGTACAGTGAGATCTACATATGGTTGGTTATTTACAGTGTTGTCGAGTATGGCTTTGTCGAATGATTTTTACAACTGGGTTACTGCTAAATCTCTGTACTGATCTCCCTCAAGTTGTTTTTGGAGATCTTTGACAAATTACTACCTTTTTGCCTTCTCATTTAACACATTTTTTCGAGACTGCTCTATAATATTAAGTTGGTTTTTAAGACCCTCTTCTTCGACTAGTTTATGTTAAAGTTGCGCTTATTTCCTTTATCTATCTTCGATCAGCCCACCAAGAACATTGTAAGCCTGCATATTCTGAGTATGTTTTTCGGCTAGTCTTTCAAACTCTTTTCGCCTTCTACTTTCGTACAAGTTGACCTAGTTTCTGTGTCTTTGTTCAGAGGTAGCATCATGATACCTTTGCTCGAGTCGCTTTTGTTATTTAAGCTATGTTATTGAAGGTGTACATGCTGCTGGTACTCGTAGTATTACATCATCTATCGTTCAAAGTTCTTTTTCTTTAACCTCTCCTTCTCATACACATTTCCAAATAAAAGTGGTTGCTCACTCTAAGGTTGATCTGTGGCTTTAGCAGCTAGTTGCTGTACGTGGTGCTTGTTAAAATCATTCGCCTACTTTAGTTTGCGCTTTCGCTATCTTTCGATTTCGTCTAGTCGTTGGCCTTATCTCTTGATTATTAAGCAATTACCTTCCAATATTCGATCATCTTGGCCTCTTCAACCTTCTTAATATCCTACATCGATTGTGCTTGTTGTCTGGCATGATGAGCGTTTTGATCGAGGACGTCCTTATAGACTTGTTTTCTGATGACTTCTCTGATAGTCCGGTCATCATTAGAGGTTTTATAAATGTCGTCGATATTCCTGAGGAGCTGTCCCCATTGTTGGTAGTGCTGCTCTAAGTGAGTAAGGAGTTACGCAGGAACTAGGTTTTTTCGGTAGAAGGCACCGGTTTCATATAATAAAATAGTTATTTCCTAGTAACTTAAAAACAAAGAGATCAAGAAACTAGCTCAATGACTGAATAGGTTGGTATGTGTTTTTGAATGGTAAAATATAATAATAATTAATCAATGATTGCAAGAGAATAAGAATTGTAGCTAGGAACTGAGCGTAGGAGGATCAGATAATCTTAAGAGCTATTGGGCTAAACCAAGAGATATTATAGCTGGAGAAGAAATAGTTGGGGTTCAACTTAGATGGAGAGTATTAATCCAATTAGTCTGCTTTTAGAGTAGATATTTGAGCAACATGTGAAATCACTAACGAGTTAACTAAACAGCTTGGTGTAACAAATCAAGCTACAGTAAACCAAATCAAAACAGGAAAAGCAAAAAACTTAAATATTTTTGTTCAAACCCAACCAGATTGAACCGTAGGTTAAGAAGCTTAGTTAGACATTAATTGAATAGACCGTGAGTAAGTTAAAAAAGCTTCTTCTTAGGTTCTAAGATTGCGCAGATATGGAAAAACAAACTACGGAAATATTTAAATAAAAAGACCTGACTTGTTAAATGATGGAAGGTATATCGTAGAGTAAAAACAAAATATAACTACATAAGTGCACTGTTAGAACATGGTTGGTTTAAAGACCTGAGCAACAATGGAAAAAACTCTTCAAGAAAATAAGTGAAAAAATGCCAGATGTGATTAGGATCAATTTTAAAGGCTGCTCTCTGAGAGATACTGAAGCCTAACAAATTGGAGAATTGTTCCGTCGTCTGGAAACTCTACAATTGTGTAAAATAGTTTTTTACTTAGAGTGCAATTAAATCGGCAACAAAGGAGTTAAGCAGATCTGCTAAAATCTTAGGTGTCTTGAGTAATTGAATATGAAAAGCAATAAGATAAACGATGAGGGCTACCAGTATTTGTAGGGTTAGAGATTAATAAATATAAACTTTGGTAATCGATCAGTAATTCAGTCGATAACTAGATAACCGATAAGGGTATGGAGTTTATAATAAAGGCCAACTGGGGCAACAAAGGTCGACAAGCCATAATATCGAAAGCAAAACTATCATAATAGATGGAAATTAAATTACGAAATACATCTGAACTAATTAATGTAAAGTTCTGGCTGGAGTGATGAGCTGTTTTTGATGAGATGCATAATTAGTAAGTAATAATTGAATAATAAACAATGTTTGAAAGTATCGAGGAATCTTACGTAAGGGGCTATCGATTCAGAAAAACTAAAAAACTTCCATCACCCAGTTCCTGGTCGACAACTCAGTGTATGACTGTATGCCCAAAAACTCGTACATAGTTTCCATCGATCGATAGATGTCCATCTGGTAAGCCATGCATCTGCTAATGAACTAAGGTTACGAGGAACTGCTTGTATGGGATAAAGGTTTCGCTAAATGGACCTTAATATTTTCGTTAGCAGATGCTATTAGATACACACTGTTTGCACTGCGGTCGTTAGTGGAACAGGAACGCCTAAGTAAAGCATATTTAAAATAGGCTTTTCCCACAAGCAATTTAGAAAGTTGAGCTAAGACCACATAGAGAGATTTCAACATCATGAGGATGAATCAAACTAAATTGAAGTTGAATAACCGATTGAAGCAGATTTTGTGAATTTTGCGTAGAAGATAACCTAGCCCCTCAAACTCAGGCTCAAGGTTGAGTCAGAAGCACTGAGTGTGCATGCCTTTATGATAGAGGTTTATGATGTACTTCCCATCTTACGCTAGCTCCAAAACTTCACACTCAAAACTGTTAATATGGACGTCAAACTCTCTGCTGTCATACTTAAAATGCTTACTTAACGCATCCACAGAATAATCGTTGAATAGAAAGGCTCGAAGATGTTCACTTCTATTCTTAACTACAAGGATATTCTTCTGTTTCTGCTTAGGTCAGTCAACTAAGAGTTCACGAACACAGAAGAGTACGCACTTCCAATAAGTACTCTAATTGCGAATAGAAAGACTCGATAGAGTACAATAAGAATAGAGTAGGCTGTATGGACTGCGTTTGACACGATGATAAATAAGAACAAAACCTTCTGGATTAACATTGTAGACAAGTAGAACAGATATGTGTCTACTGTTTTCCGCTAGGACTTTTTTCTGATTTTCAAAGATTGGAGACTGGAGCTATTCGCCATAGATCTACAATGTTTTCTTGGGATAAAAGAGAAGTAATTAAAGGCCCTGCACACGAGTATTCCATAGCTGAGGTTTTTCCGAGTGACCGATAGTATAAAAGAAATAGTGGAGAAAATACTGACCTGTCGTCGAAATACTTTGGTTTGTATTGACTAAGAGAGTAGAATACAATACACAGTGGGACTTTCAGAGCTTTTCAGTTTGTATATTTTATGATAAGTGCCAGAATAAGATATAATAATCGATCAGATTTAAGAGACATTTGGAGTTCAATCATCATTACCCCATGGACGTAGCTCAAAATCATTTACCTACTTCTAGATTAACTTCTTCCCCATGAGCCCGTAAGGATGAGTGTTTTTCCTGTATTTGCGCGAATTAAATGCTTCAGGTTTCAACTCTATTTTACTTTAAACCTTCTTTCCCAGGGGTACCTTCGTATGGAAGTCTTAAATTGACAGCAGCCAGTTAGGATTGAGTATGGTATTTCTTTTTAACTTCACATGAGGCTAAAATAAATTTAAGGTTAGCACTTTCCCACCCTTCGATATCATACTCTCCATTCCCATTATCTAATTGTTAGGTTGAGAGGATGCTTTCCTATTTTGAAAACCGGATTTACTTGCAAACTTTGAAAAAGACATTGTCTATGCTTCAACCTTTAATTCCGAACTCGATTACAATTTCTGCCAGCACCTTCGATTTCTAGCTGTCTCCCTGCTTAGGGTTTTGATTCTACTCCTTCGACCATTCAGCTGGATACTGCAGTAACTGCGAACAAACTACTGAGAGCCACGAAAATTGTCATAGAAAGACATCTGAGGCTTTAACGCATCGTGGACAGAGGCGGCTTCTAAGGTTAGATTGATGGATTTGTGGACATTGAACAATGAGCTCAATTAAGGATCTCTATACTGTGACTTATGTTTAGGCTTTTTTAGTAAAGATGTTTTGGCTTTCTAGTGAATACGGGTCTTTGAGGGTTACTAAGAGACTGCATTAAGCATTATTGTTTGTGTCATTTAATATAATTATCTGCTCTCTACTCAATACAAACGTCCAGTTTATAATTCGTCACATTAATTTCAATGAACCTTATTTTCGGTGTGATTCTACTTGTCTATTCGGCAACCGCAGAGTAGTTCTATTACCTAAGTGGAGAGCCCCAATCGGTTAGAGGCTACAGTAACCAAGCTGTGCAAATATAGAACCCATTCTCTCGATAATTCATGCTCCATACTGAAAACTCTTAGGATGTGCCTTTGATTCGATTTCAACCAAATAGATTGGAGCTTAATTAAACACGCAAAATATTCTTAGAAGGGGAAGCTAAGTCTTTACTTTAGTCTTTAAGAATGCCCTTCTCAAATGAGTATCGTCAAATTCTAGTCTTCGATTAGTATGTAATGCTGCTCAAAGATCTCAATTAGGTAGTCGTGTTCAATGATACTGCGTCTGGGTTCGTTCAGGCTGCCTCCTTCATTATCAAATAAATAACATACGACACATTCATCTACAAAGCCTATCGATACAGACAAAAAGCACTACTATTTTCCACAGATAGAGTATTCGTACTTAGCCAAAAAGGTTACTACTCAATTTTAAATTTAAAGAATAGTTAATACATGCTGACGATAGCTCATGCTGAATGGATTGAGGACACGGACTATGTAATTTGCGCAGAATATTCTTTGGGGCTGACACTATACTAAGTAGACTAAACCCACTCCCAAATTAGAAAGATTCAACATTTTGACGCTGACTTTTTTAAGCGCCAAGTTATTTCAATAGAGGATGTCAGCATTAAACACAGAAACCAGTAGAAGTTATACGTACTAGACCGCCTATTTGGAGTGTACGAGCTTAATTGGTCGCAGGGATCTGTAAATAATATTACATTTTCAAGAGTAGTTAGTCAACAATCAAACTGTTACTCGATGGACACAGTTCAACAAGATTATTTTGTGCTTGTATGTTCCTATGAGAACTAAAATTTTCTCAGTTAGGTGCTTATCGGCAAAAATAACGAAGTTTCAGTAATGAAGCCTTTGTTTAAACCTGAGTATGTGGTAGACGTTGAAGTTACAAGTGACTTCTATCTGTCTCTCTCTAGAAAGATTATTGATGTGTACTGGAATAGTAAGAGGCATCATCTTCCAGAGGAATATCGGCAGGGAAGCAGTTTAGTAATTACAGGTACAGAAGTAATGGCAGTAAGGAACGTAAACCAAAGTCTGTTGTTGTATGTGGTGGCAAGCAATAATTTGATTCGTTATGAATTGAAGGAGATTGCTCCAGTTATAGAGTTTAGGTCAAACGTATCTGTAGATAAAACGGTGAAATTAAAGATATATGGAGCCTGTGTATTTATAAATACTCGACTATATACAAGTAACATTTAGGTTATTCAGAACCTATTTAGACAGATAAGGAGTTCTGCGTGTATGAGTCAACCTACAACTTTCAAGTATCTGAATCTAGCAAAGCATAGAAATCAGATGTGAGCGCCAGCATAAGTATAATAATAATATTGTTGGTAGTGCTACTCATGCTTATCTGGATTTGTTTGAAGAAGTATAAGAAACTTTAAATGGAGGCCAAACGCATGCTCGATTAAATTAAAAACAGAGACCAAAAGATGCTCTTCGGCATATGAAATGATAATAACTGAACAAATGATTTGTCGTCTCAATAAATTGGAAGAAAATAGTTATTGAATTAATGAAGCACAGAATAAATTGTTAAGATCAATAGGCCTTCAGTCCAGGCAGTTTTCTGGAATAAATTTTAGCTGCATTTTATCTCATCTCCACCATTTTTTGAGAGTGATTTTGGCTTCTGAAATTTAACTATGTTCTATTATATGGGTTTTTAGGAAGCTTTGAAAGACTTTGTCCTCTTTTAGTGAGAGTAAGTTACAAAGACTATTGTATAGAGTGTGCGTTATAAATGCTGGAGAGTTTGTGTGAAAGATGGCGTGTTTACATGGATGGTTATTGTTCTTCCTTGTAGTTGTCGAACAGAGGAAGCTAAAGGGCCTACTCGCAAGTAATGCGTTATTTTGGCTCCTAAATTAATTGGAAAATACCATTTTGAGACAGCTTTATATCAGTTGAATTAATTTCCTGCAGGCTTTTGAGGAATACTTCTATCTTATGGACGTTAGCTTTGTGAATTAGGGGAATTTTAGGCCGTTAAAGTTTTACACTCGAGGAAATGCGTTTAGCTGCTCCTGTGTGAGCTTTCCTATTGATTTTTGTATCAGATACAGTTGATCGATCTCGTTCTACCCTGCAAATAAAGGCTTCCCGTCAATCATCTCGCAGATCAAACACCCCAAAGCCCATACGTCTATCGATTTGCCGTAAGGCATGTGCAAAAGTAACTATGGTGAGCGATACCAACGAGTTGCTACGTAGTCTGTAGGGACGCTTTAGTCGCTAGGAACAGTCCTTGCGAAGCCAAAATCGCAAAGTTTTATTTTATTGTCGTATATGAGGATGTTTTAGGGTTTAATGTCCCTGTGCATTACATTTTTTGAATGGATATAAGCTAAAGCTTTGAGTATTTGATAGGCTATCCTTACAATGTCGTTTTGCTGTATTGCAACATGAATACTTTGAGCGACCCGTCCTCGATTGGTTTGAGGAGGTTTCTTCCAGCATATTAGAAGACGACGTATATTCTGTTGGATCTGAGTGAATAACGAGCTACTTGTTAATAACCTCCTTCATGTCTACTATGAACTTGGAACGTAGAGAGCGCAACATGGCGATCTCTCTGGTAATGATCTCGAAGACAGTTTTATTCGTGGCAAGATCTTTGAATTTTTTAATTGCGTCTATGTATGAGAGCTGGTTGTACATAAACGGTTGTTTTCTCTGTTTCGAGCTTTGTAGACTATGCCGTACGCGCCTTAGTCGATTATCTCCAGTATTTCATACTTGTTCATACACAATATTTTTATATCAGAACAGCTATCGGTTAATTAGGGGCAATAACACGGCATATTATATTTCGAAAACTTCCGACTTTAAACACGTAATATTTATATCTATGTTGGTAAAGAGATTGCTGGTCACAGGAATCCTCATATTTAATGCCTTGATGCTAATGAACGATGGCATCGAACGTATAAACTTCCACAATGGCGTCACAGCATGTACAGTCTTTCATTATTTAGTAATTAAGCATTCTCACAACTACTTCGGGACCATCTGCGCACACTGTGTAGAATCTTACAGGTATATATATGTTGCGCTTCTGTTTACTTTGGGTTTTCTTCACTTTAATCAGTCTCCAACCATACAGTTCATTGAGTTAATTGCAGTGATAGTACACATTGCAATATTCAACAACCCAGCATACATGCAAGCTGACGATCTACATCAAGTCAGAGACTTTCTGTTGAATGTGTTGGTTTTAGGGTCAGTATGGAGCGAGATTCATTTTGGCAAGAAAATAAAGGACCACATAAAATAGTTGAAGAAGGAAATGAAGAAGGAGGAAGCCAGACTGTAAAAGGAAGCAAACTAGGCGCAGAGTCCTCTGGTAGAGGAGCATGATAAGAAGGTAAAGCAGCAAGGTGCAAATAAAGACAAACGTAAGAAATAGAAATGATTGATGAAATGAAGTAGAATGAAAAGCTATAGTTAATTATTAAATGAGCAGTGATACACTGACATATCAGTCTGTTATCAGAGCTTTCGAAAGTGTTGGGTATAATGTGGATTCATGCTTGAGCGAGAACTAATACTTGGGAGCTCTGGATAAGTTAGTGAAGGGGAACTATCCTCAAAGTCGATTCGATAGTGAGGTTGCTAAATAAATTTTCCAGTAGAACTAGAAAGGAATTGACAGCACTGTGAGAGTCTCATCGTACGCAATGGCAGTGGTTACTGCTTTCCAAATACTCACAAACAGAATAGCTAGCTAATCAAGTACAACCAATATTCACTCAGCCAATATTCAGATGTCTTAAAGCATTAAGCCACAGATAGTTTAGATGATTAAATAGGCTCAGCAAGACTCATAAAGCCTATTAATGGCTTTTGGTGAGAGAAACCTAACACTTAGGCAACCTTCTCGTCAAAATAATCCAGACCTGTTGATGCACAACTCTACTAGAGTGAGTATTTCCAACCCAGTGTCTAGTATAGTTCAACCTCAACAGCGACAAGCCTCTTCGTCTGCCGGTGCAGCAGCAGTGATTATTAAGAAGGTACTATTTTGTAATATTAATAGGATTCCCAGCAGGTAAATGTTAGTGGGAACTACTCTACAATTATGATTGTATCAATATTGGCTGGAGTGCTGTCTATTCTTCAACTGTCACTTAGCCAACACAAGTACCACTTCTTAAATCTTCCCACAGCCATCTTTTTATTCATAATTGCAGGATTACGATTTAGGAATAAAGTGATGGTAAAACTCACACAGTTCTTTATCAGTGCGACTGTGGTTCTAAGTGTGTATTGGTTTTTGTAAGTAATGATAGTAATTCATCTCTTATTCAGAGTCCTAAACTCCACTCTGCTCTAGGACAAACTACTACTACAATAACTGAGACTCCTTCTGTAGTAAAGCCTCAAGTAGTAGCAGCGGCTCAGCCTATTCAGGTGGTTTGTGTGTTACAGCCCACAGGATAGTGTGTGATGGCTCAAACTACTCAGCAGATAGTGGTTGAGCCTGCCAAGACTGCTGCAAATAACGTAATTATAGAGCACCAGACTGCCCAACTGCTTCCATCATTGGAGTTATTTTTGTTTACTGTGTTTGTAGATGCAACAAAGGTAATTAGAATTGAATTTAGGTTATGTGCTGCATCCTGCTTTTAAAAATAGAATATGGTGCCCCAGTTGTATCTGTTGATAAAATAAAGATGAGTTGAGGAGTGTGTTGATTGTGTATGTAGCTATGATAATTGGAATAAGTATGGTTAGTTATAATAGAGAAGTTGGAAGACTTAAAAGGAAGAAATAATGGTTGTGCAAAATCTGTTAATCCTCATAATATTGAGGGTTGCCAATGGCTTTCCCCTTTCCTATAGCACCCTACAGACATTTAATACGAACAGAAGCATCGTGTGTAACTTCAATACCAATTCTTCGAAAGCACTATTTGTTTTAAGCAAAAGTATTGAAATTTGGCAGAGACCTTCAAATAGCTCTCCCTTCAGTCTGGTACAAACAGTGCCAGTTACCAATCCTACCGACATTTACAGCTACGCTGACTTTGACTCCAACTCATCGAAGTTGATAATTGGAGGAGTGGGTTTTATCTAAGTTCAGTTCTACAGCAACTTAACAAAACTGTACCAGCTTTTCCAAAGGCTGCCAGTGAATTCGTATGAGCTTGTATACTAGCTGTCTGCTTCGAGTAATGGCTAGACCATAGCAGGCGTCACGAATGGTAGTAATACATATTTCTGGGCTTTAAGAAATTCAACTTATGTGCTAATCCAGACATAAACCTCCAAAGTGAGTTACTCAGTTTCAACTAAAAATAATGCTACAATCGTGGCGACTGGAGGGTATGACTTTACGACTAAAATTTGGGAGTTTAACTCCACTAGTGGTAGGTACTATCTCAAACAGGCCATCGTAACTGGCTTCATCAACTAGCTTGATCTCAGCACCGACGAGCTGTCGATAGTGTTGACTGCAATATTGACTGGGACTGTTCAGGTCTACAGAAGATACAATAGAACAGCAAACTTCAGTTTATTCCAGACAATCGACTACAAACCACTGCCATTTACAGTTAGATTCAACCACAATTCCAATTTGATAGTGGGTACCAACAACTACAATAACGTGAGGGTATGGGAGAGGGCAGACAACGGACAATATGTGTTGAGGAGCATAATCCCCTTTAACTCTAGTTTTAGTGTGTTCAGCCCCACTGACTAAATTCTATCGACTGGTGACTTCTACAACTACAATATTAATAAATCTGTTCTCTTCAACCTGCAAGTCAACTGTACAGCAGTTAATTACACCAATGGAAACAGCCCTATTAATGGAGCCTGTCCATGTATTTCCAGTTTCAAGTGGGACCCTTTTAAGGGGTGTATTGCAGACTGTTCGCTAATAAGTAACGCTGTTACTGCAGATGACTACAGCTGTGCGTGTAGTATTGGTTATTCATGGAGTGTAATTACTGCTAGCTGCAACAAGGATAACTCTAGTCCTGTAATACTCATAGTCTCCATAGTTGGAGGGTTAACACTAGCGTTGGGAGCGGGGTATCTGCTAAAAAGGCGATTCATGTATGTCCAAACTCAAGTGCATCAATAAGAGAGTGACCTTCGATAGTTTCAATAGTCGAACGATAAGCTGAAGTAGGTGATGCATGCGGTAGTAAATTAGCCATGTTCTGTCTGTTTGTAGTAGAATACCGACTCAGTAAGCAGCTGCAGACACTCTTTTCACATAACTTGTTTGATTGAATGGCTGAGGAGAATGGAATCGTGCCCTAACTGTAGATGCACTAACTTTAAAGTGTTGACTAAATGTTAGAAATGCTTATCCTTTGTGTACTTGAGAGGATTTTGCAGTTCCAACTGCAAGCATAAGAGCGTGTTATCTTGTTTGACAAACAGGGGCTTTGACAAGTGTATCGAGTGCAGATTTTTATAGGAGGCACCCTAGCAATAATGATTGGCCTATTTTGAATATTTAAAATAATATGAATACGCCAGATAGGAGTTGTAACTCAAGGATATTTTCAAATTTAAATAGGCCGTAGGGTTCGTTTAGGTCAAAAGTCTAAGAGTCGCCTAACAGAATAATACCAGGAGTAGTGAGAATCAATCATATAACAATCGGTGTGTAGCCTAACGACATTAGTTTTGAGGATATCTATAGTCCTTTGGTTCCCTACTTTATCAGGAAGAGCACAGAATGCAAATGTGCCAAATCTATGTTAGCGTGTCCCATTCTATAGAGCATTCTGATTCAGGAGAGTATTAGCGTAATGAAGAGAGAGTACTTTAAGTTATTTGTAGAGGTAGAATAACAACAGGACATCGACCTTAATCAAGACGGTATCCCAGATATTATTGCCCCTCATATGAGGAACTTGAGAAGATTAGTCAAACTTAATGAACAAAGCAAACAGACAGTGATTGCCCTACTTCTTCATGCTAAGACAGAATATTTGTGCTTTTGGCTGTATTGTGAGCTGTTGGTTCATTTTCCATCAAGACAGAAATTAGAGGCTGACCTGGAGGAGCTGATAATTAAAAAGTCTCAGACTCTCAAAACCCTGCTAACTGCTGGCACTAAATAAAAAATCCTTAATATTATATTTGACTCTAAAGCCAGCAGCCTAGTTCCAATAACTCACTACCCTCTATTTATGGTGTTTCTACTGAAAAGTCATAATGGTAAATTCGTAGCCAAAACACTCTTCTGCTATTTTCTCTTTCTCAAAAATCATCTTTCGTTAATTCAATAAAATCGATAGTAAGTTCTCATCAGTCTATTGGCCAGTCCTAAACTAGATTGGGAATCAATACTGCAGGCTGGGAACAAATTGTAGAACTGAATTTGATTCATTCAAATGATTATAATCAATCGTCTTTGTGCTAGTTGAAACGCTTCATCATAGTTGACAGTGCTGCGTCTCTCTTTTACTTAATTATCCTCCTACTCTACAGCTTATTTTTTTATTCAGTCTTTCTCTATATTGCCTTTATTAATGTTCTCCGCTCCTCTTTCTCTTGAATCTCCACCACCTTGGGATTAGGGTCCTCGTTTGCCCACTTTATCACCAGAATTTCGTTGCTGTCTAAATTCTGGTTCTGCATGCACTCTTTAGCAAATTATGCCATGCAGCGATGAGCAAATTTAATAAATGCATAACCTTTGTGTGGAAGAATATTAATGTCCTCTAATTCGCCCCACATACTAAAGTGTCGGAGGAGCACCTAGTACATTTGGGTGACACCGTTGTCGTTATTAGGAACCTTGTAGTCACTGACGTAGATGGCTCTCGTTTATCTGTGTAAATGGGTAAATTTACTTGGCGAAAGAACCTACACCCTTCATGTCTTCACGATAGGCTGAGAATCGAGACCTCCCAAATATATCCTTAGAATTATCGATAACTTGACAGTCATCTAAAGTAGGAATTCTGTGGTAAAATCTGCAATTAACTCCATTAGCACAGCACCCTCTGGCAAAGAATAAGCAGAAATATGACGTTGTTTTTTAAAAGAGATCTGCTTTGGTATAGCCGACATCACTTTAAGGGTTGCATTTAGTCAGAGCTGCAACTTTATCCTTTTAATCCTTGGCTGTGATGTACTTACTAAACCAGAAGTTAAACTCCTCGTCTCCTTATTTGTAAGAGTAATTATTAGCCAAACTAACTTCCACTTGCTTACGGGCTGGGCGTGTACTCCCTTCCAGGTACTTTAGGTATTTCTTTTTCTATTTTTTAACCACTGGTTTGGGCAAGTACTTGTATATGTTCTTCTTTTCGGCGTCAGTCTTCTCGCCAGACTTTATTTTTTAGAGATGCTCTTTTACTATTTTGTCAAGGTCAGGAGGTAGCTCCCAATGCGATGTGCTGGTTTACATATTGAAGTAGTAGTTTCGCTTGTGTTCCTAATCATAATGAATTTGGAAGGGGAGGATGAGTTCGTTGATTTCTTTGGTATTCATTTGTATTTTTTATAAGAGACCCATATTCTAACACTTAAGGTTAAATTTACTGTTAGGACATATGGGTATATTTAACATCAATAGTGTCTGTGTCCTTGGTTGGCATACTGGGGATTCAGTTGCTGATAAGGGTTGTAATTATTGTATCCGTAAGGATTATTGGCAGCAGCATATTGGTTGAGGTTCGGTTGATTTGGTAAAGCTTTTTGTTTAGCGCTCTGTCCTTTATTCTTGTCAGTTATTGGAGCCATCCCACTTGGCGGAGTTTTACTGTACCTGACAATGCTATTCGTGTTTTTAATACCTAGCTAGCTCTTAGACAGGTTTTTATCATTTCCAACCTTTTAGCTTACGGCTGTCCTGTGTCCATAGACGGTAGTGTTTGGAGTTTCGCTACTGTAATATTTGCAGCAGAGGCAGATCATTATGAGAATGATGAGGACAGCGATTCCTATGAAGATGTACCATTCGCTAATGAAGGCTTTGATAATCTACTTGGTTCCAATCTCAGCGTTGCCTAGGTGATGCCTAAGTGTTAAATGCTTAAGACAGTCGACGCAGTTAGCCATGAAATAATAACGATTCTAAGTTTCTCCATTTATTAAGGGTGAGAGGTGCGTAGATAATATTAGAGTAATTAGAGATATGAACACAACGGGGGCAAATACTGCAGGAGGTTATGTGGAATTCAATACGGCTGCTCTTCCGTAGGCAATTGAAGTGAACGAACCTTCTAAGAGGGAAGGGTCTAAGCATATTTTAGCGTTGGTGGCTACAATCTATTTGTTGGCTAGTATTGGAGGTTGCGTCTATCTGACTACTACGATGAATACCGATAGCCCCATACCTTGGGTAGTCCTAGGCCAAGGTTACTTAGTCTATCTGATTATGGGCATCTGCTGCAGCAAAACTCGAAGTTACTTGAACAACGCCACGAGTGTAGCCGAATACTAAAGAGTTTACTATCACATGAAACAACAAGGTGGTTTCTTTAGGTTCAACATAGTCTGCTATCACTACGAAACTCGTATCGAGCATGTGCAAGTTCGAGATTCTCAAGGTAACTCTCGAACTGAGGTACGGACGAGGGAATAAAAAGTCATCACACATTCAGCATCTGAGGACCTCATCCCTAAACAGAGTCGGGACATCAGCGGCCATATTGATGAGCTTTACTAGCAGAAGGAATTAGTTTTCCTAAAGTACAAAAAACTGTATAAATTCGCAGATCCAGCCAGCTAGAGAGTGTTCTACGCCACATTCGATGACTTCAAGCGCAGACACACAAGAGACATTTATCAATAATCTAGCCATTCATTTATGCTACCTGACTTTATCGAAAGGGTGTGCTTTTTTACTAAAGATCGACAGGGAAGCGGCATGTTCTTTATGTGGGGATTCCTGGGATTGGTGTATCCATACACATTGTATTTGGAGGCGAGAGTGGCAAGATATAGTGTCGATATCACTAAATAAATTGCCTTTTGATGATGCATGAAACAACATGTTATCTTATCGAAAATAGACTCGTAAAACACAAACAAGTTTATTAGAGTTAGTTAGGTCACATTTATTTTATTATTGAGGTTGAATAGTATGAATGACATACTGAACCAGCTGCTGATCATCCATGGTTAGCGGCTGCAGACTTACAACCAAATTATCCGATCAAGGAACCTCTGCAAATAAGAGGAAGTAAACACACTGCTTAGTGACTTTCGCGATGAGTAACTGGAAAGATAGAGTCGATAACAAAACGTCTTAAAGAGGCTTTCAGGGTGGAGCCAAACTGAAGGCTTCGAACGCATGTACTAGTTGTAAGAGGTAGAGAGTTTTTAAAAGATGGACACAACGAATGATATAAGTTATGGCAATTTCGCCTTATATACTGTAGAACATGTTCCAACAAGACAACATAGTCAATATGTACCTCCATCTGTTCAATTCCAGAGGAGAGTATACGAGGGCTGCGCAAGTTCAGTCTTTAAAATTGAAAACCACTTCTGAAAAAGTACATCTTTCCAATATTTAGTGCCCAGTCTACATGATTTTAGCCGATAAGCTCCTTCGTTGGATAAGAGAGTACACGTATAAAAATCTAGGTCAATCTGCCTAGGGGTGTTTTTCTTTGATGAGTTCTCGTAAGATTTAATTGCGAGGTAGTAGTTACTAAATAAAGGGAATTAACACAAATCGAGACAAGCCCAATCCCCTAAAATTAAGAACAAGCAGAGGAACTGGGTTTATTGCTAAAACTTAGGCTTCTCTAAAATGCTAAAGTATAACTCTAAAAACATAACTATGCTTTAAACCAAGCTACAACCTGCTATCTTAGAGGATAAATGCTATGAATCCATTTTTTAGGATGACTGGGAGATTTCATCAATTCAGGAAGACCTCAGTAATGAAGCCAACGAAATTGAGTTATTATTCGATATTAGATTTAGAAGAAACTCCAGTTTCAACTGATGAAAAGCAGTTGATGGATAGTCTTATATAGAGGAACTCAAATGTGAAGGTGGCTATTGAAAAGTATGTGAAGGGAAGTCAGAAGAACAGGAAGTTGTTTAGGAAGCGAATGACTAACTCACATTTAAAATGGTAAGTGCAACAAAATTCAACATAAATATCGAGTTCCCGTGCCTGATGTGCTTTTTCACTCATTTTAATTTAAGAATCCTGCCTCCTATGGGTTTATTCTATTTAAAATAGTGCCCTGAAGCTACCTTTTAATTAGTTCGTATCTCCTCATTTCTTATTTAAATAAGCCGACTCTCGAATACTTAAGGATCGATTATCGACTGGTAATTTTTTACGTCAAGTTGTCCCTTCACTATCGGTTGCTTACCAATCTTAAACTTTTCCAATTCTTTCTTAAGGTCTTCACATTCTTGCAGTCTATCTTCATGCATTTTGAAGAGTCTTTTGTTTTAGTTTCTTAAAAACTAAACGTTGTACTCTAACCCAGCTACTCTCCCAAGCTGCTTTTTCCTACAGGTACACAATATTTATTTAGACCTTAACTCTAAGATCTTCTTTATGTACTCTACCATTTAGTTTAGAAGCCTTCTAAGTAACCAGTTTTCATCCTCTGGGTTGGATGGCATTCGCTTTACGGTTGCTTAGATTAGTTATTTTTGCACATCATAGAATTCTGCTTCCATCTTGGGTGCATTAGATAGACACTAGCACTCAAGGAGCTGTTACTTTTGGGAATTGGACCGATAGTAGTCGATTTCCTTGAAGAGCTGGGTTAGTTTTGTGGACATGATGCAAGATTATCTTAATAAAGTAGATAAATGAATAACGGATTTGTTAATATGCAGATTGACAATATTGGTACTGGTAGACTCAGCCTACTCTTTTCCTGTTGCTGGAAAGATGGGTAAGAAGGGCTTTCTTGTAGTATTTATTAGGGCAGAAATCTTATTCGTCGTTAGAGAACCGAGACTAACTTTAGATGAGAAACTTGGTTTCATACATCTCAGATTCTTTGGAAATTCCTCTAAGAACATCCTGTAAAGTGACCTTTCGCTCGTCTAACTGTATTTCGGAGTAGAAGTATTCATTAAACACTCCCAGTATATTGGGACCACTTTTTCTCTTCATTTGATTCAATATATATCGCTTGACTGAAGATCTCCAAGATTACACTCTTCCTTACACATACTTTCGATGGTAGAGCTTCGATATTTTTATTTAACCTACATAGTAATGCAATAATCCCAACATGTCGTAAATTTATAACTCTTCCTAAGTTTGTTTAGAATACCATGAGTAATTGAGGGCATTTTTAAGCACGAGCTGTGCATCTGTGAACTGATTGAGATTGATGCAGCGTTTTGCTAGGTTGATGAGGGCTTTGGTAGCCAACGGATACAACTATCCACCCACAAATCTTATGCATCTCATGGCACAAGCGATACTCCATAGGTGGTTATAGTCTACGAGGAGTTTAGTGAAACCGAACACATCTCCCGATTGGGATTTGGCTTAAAGTTCTAACATCAATAGCCTTTCTGAAAACCTAGGTCCGAGCACTGCTGACTTGGTATGGGCCTTGTTTATTTAGGGAAGAGGTTCCCCGTGGTTGATGCTTTTGCTTAGGCTTGGGAGGGGCTTTCCTTGACGTTTGAAGTTGTCGCCAGGAATCGTATTAAGTCGAAAGCTTCGTTGCCTTTTCCTTTCACTCATCTACTTGTCTATAAGAGATTTGTATCTGTAGTGTGCTACTCCTTTTTGTTTCATTAATTTAATGTCATCAGATATTAAACAACACTGTAGCTATGTGTTTTTTAGTTTTTATGATTAGCCTGATAATATTACTCCTAACCTCAGCCCACTCATTAGAGCTACCAACCCTCAAAAGAGCTCTCTAAGTAACATTCACTGGAAATCGTACCGACTACTCTTTCGGTTTGAGATAGTGGGTCGAATACTTCTCGTTAATGCATTAAATTAGAGTTACTTCGCGTTAAATCTATGAAGCATTCAATAACTATGACTAGGATTCCAGCGGAAGAGTTACCTTAGATGAGCTGATACAGTTTGTAGGCACAGAGTCGATAGATGTTACAATCAAACCGGGGCCTAAGCAGATTCACATAGGCTTTACTAATGATACCTCAGAAATGCAGGTGATGTGGGTGACTCAACCGGAAAAGGCCATTAAGCCTATTGTAAGGTATGGACTGCGTATGCTAGAGTTAGAGAAGAGTAGTAATGTTAGTTGGGTGGAGTATAATGTAGGGCATTTAGGTTTTCACGGTAGAATTTACAGAGGAGTCATGAGGCAATTGTAGCCAAGTAGAACATACTATTACCAGGTGGGAGATCTGTAGACAAATCAATTTTCTGAAGTAAAATTCTTCAAATCGCCTCCAAATCGACACCAGGATAAGATAACATTTGCAGTATTTGGAGATATGGGCAGTATTCTGCCACTAGGCTTTTCAGTATCTCGTCAAATTTAGCTTTCGAATATGATAGACCCTCTTGATTTTGTATTTCTTACGGGAGACATAGCCTATGCTGGAATAAACTCATAGAAAATAGGGTAGGTATAACCACTTTGGGACTTGTTTGGACAAATGACTGAAAAATGGGCCGCCAACATACCCTTTATGCCTGGAGTTGGAAATCATGAGAAATACTACAACTACACTGCCTACACCCATCGATACTACCTTCCAAGAACATAAGGAAGTGGCTAAAATTTCTGGTTCTCTTTCAATTACGCTCAAGTCCACTTAATTCACTTTTCTTCCTAACACTCCTACATAAAAGGAAGTGATCAGTACAACTTCTTATTAAACGACCTCAAGAAAGCTAGAAACAATCCAAATATTCAATGGATTATTGTTGCTGCCCATAGACCTTTCTACGCTTCTAGTAGTCATGATTACAATTAGTCCACTGGTCTTGCTAAAAGTTTGTAGGAATTACTTATTGAGTACAAGGTGGACCTCGTTCAGACAGGCCACATGCACTGCTACGAGCGTACCTGGCCAATAATAAGAGGAAAAGCAGTAAAATAGGGTCAGAACAGTACATTTTATATAAAACCCGCTGCCCCTGTGTATATAGTTCAAGGGACGGCAGGAGCATTAATAAACTAGCAATGGATAAGTCCTTTGCCTTAATGGTCGATGGTGAGAATGCAGAAATATGGGTTTGGGAGGATCACTATAAGAGGGAATTCACTTAGATATGACTTTATATCTGCCAACGGAGGAGCAGTGTTAGACTCTTGGCATATAATTAAATGATGGTTAATAGTTAATGAGATACCCGTTATCATATTATCAAGGTTTTTGATATGGCAGAACTCGAACCAACTATGGAAATTTGCATTTCTGCTAAGTGTAGTTTTTCCTTATCAGGAATATGCTGTAATTCTAATCTGCATCTAAGTGGGGCAGGGGAATAAACCCTAGCTAATGATATTTGGCTCCATAATTGGTGTTAGGCCTTGGCGGTGTTCCTTTAATCTACGATTCCGAGGTTCTGACGGGTATGGAAGTCTCGATTGAGCTGATATGACTGACTGTGGTGGGAGTCGAAGTATTGAGGTGCTCAGATGTGATGTCCCCAACTATCTTTTGCTAGGACATCAGTACTCTCAAGACTTATATTTTGCTTCTGTTGAGATTAAACATCCTCTATTTGCGTTAGAGAGGATAGTTGAGGGCTTTGGACAACACTGTCATAAGTTAATTCCTAATGAGATCGAATGGTATTTCGTTGCTATTGAGACCTACCAGCCGGACTTAGAGGCTGAGCTTTTCTTTGATCTGGCTATCGTTACTAATATCAACTCCTTTAAAGAAATTATGGCTGAATTCTGCTACTTATTCGAGTTGTGGACTCTTCTTTACCTTGTTGTACCAAAGGATGTTTTGCAACTAGATCAGCTCATTCTAAACGTGCGTGAGACAGTTCTGACATTTTATTATCAGGCCTGCTTGCTGCTACAGCTTTCGTAAGTAACCGCACAATACCCTCTGGGCCTTTATCTCTACTATTTTCTCAGCTATATCCCTTATTCGCTGATACTCATCGCTTTCCATTATCTACTGATAGCTGCGCAGAGGTATTGCATCTGATTAAACTTGGGTTGTCATCGACAGTACTTTATTCTACAAACTGGCTCTCGCTTTGATCAGAATAAACTGTAGATCCTTTTAGGAGTACTAGCGATAAGCAGGCTTCGTCTTCACACCTCCTGCGGCCTCCTTAACTCTGTCGATGAAGCTGGGTTTTTTGGGGGTGTCCATTATAAGTCAAGCTTTAAATTGATTTATAATCAGTTATCCCTTGTGCATGTAATTCTTGGTGGCTTATAAAAAGTCGTTAAGACTGACTGAGTGGTTACCCACCTCCAAGGCCGTCACTAACCCTCGAATCAGCTGCACCTGGAAATATTTGAGGGGCTGCCTGAACTGTTCTAGACTCTCCACTATCATCTTCGCATTTTCTATGAGCTTCAGCTAGTCGTTTGATTTTTGAATCTGCAGAATTTATTGTGAAATCTATTGTCTTCTGACCCAGTTCTGTTCAGCTTCTGCGATAATCTCTAACTGTTTTTGGAAATGCAGTTGAAGCTCTTCTAAGAACTTTGTTTTACGATTCTTGAGGGCAGATAAAATCTGGTCGAAGCTCAGCTCAGCCTATTTCAACAACTGGTCTCTATTCTACTACAAGGTAAGCTTAGCGTGCCTAATATCAAGCAGCACATTCTCCGTTCTCTAAAATTTTAGGGTCCCTTCTTTCGAACTATCACTTATTCTGCTTCGAAGGTTCTTTGAACCTTACTATATCTTGCATACACTGTGGCCTTTGTGTGCGTCGAACATTAGGCAGGAAGGGCAAATAAGGCTAGGTTATCTATGTATTTACCAATAGCAGTTAGTGCAATAGCATTCAAAGAGGCGGTTGTGTACTTGGCAAACCCCGATATCTGAGAGTTCTTCCATGTCTTTTTCTCTGACTGAATCCATAGCAGTTATAATAAATCAATTACAACAAATTAGAGTATGGGAGGATTTCTAGATAAACCTATCACCGACAAAACCATATCTTCAGATAAAAACGACAAACTCAGATTCACCTCCTGCGAAATGCAGGGATGGAGACGATACATGGAGGATACTAAAATAACTGTCCTTTCCCTCGACGGACATCCTCACCTTAGTCTTTTCGCAGTGTTCGATGGACATGGTGGTGACTAAGTTGCTAAGTATGTGGAAAAACACTTTGTTTCCTAGTTTCTCAAGAGAAATAGTCTCAAGGATAATCAAATTGGTATGGCTCTCAAGGAAACCTTCATTCAAATGGATCTACTTCTAAAATCCAAAGATGCTGTTGAAGAACAGATCAAATACAAATCAAAAACAACCGGACAGCCTAATGTTTCAAAGGATGATTTGGCAGCCGGCTGTACTGCGATTGTTGTGGTGATTTCTCCAGATAAAATATATACTGCTAATGCAGGAGACTCGAGGGCTGTTTTATTAAGAGATAATAAGACCGAACCCATGTCAGAAGATCACAAACCCAGTTTATAGAGCTAAAAACAACGAATAATCAATGCCGGAGCTACTATTGTTTAGGGAAGAGTAAATGGAAATCTAAATTTGACACGTTCTTTAGGGGATTTTTCTCAAAAGTCTGTTCCTAAGATCCCCTTCCATTTACAGCCTATTATATGCCTTCCTTAAATTAGAGAGATCTAAAGGAACGGTAAAGAATAGTTTATTGTGTTAGGGTGTGATGGGATATGGGAAAAATACTAAGCCAACTCTTAGCCTCTGATGGTACTCTTCAAGAACCAGTTCAACGAAAAGAAAGAACCCAAGTAGATCCTTTAGAAGTTCTTCGATGACAACCTTTCAAAGGATATGACCCCTTTGGGGCGAGACAATATGACTGCTATTATCGTGGAGTTCATGAAATGATAGCATTTGTAATTAATATGTATCTATGATTATGGTAATCATAACTTGGTGAGGATGTCTTCGAGCTTTTCCAAAGCATAGTCCAAGTCTTCCTTATTCACACATAGTGGTGGAAGAATTCTGAAGATGTTGCCCAAAGGTCCTCCTTTGCTGATCAGCAGCCCTTGCTCTCGACTGTATTCCATGATCTCAGCTGCCTCTTGAAGTCCCGGTTCTTTGGTATCTTTGTTCTTGACAATTTCAATAGCGTTCATCAGTCCATAACCTCTGACATCTCCCACAATCCTGCTCTTTTTTTGGATTTCTAAGAGCCTTGACCTGAGGTATTGACCAAGCACCTCTGCGTTTTCAGCGAGTTTTTCCTCTCTGAGGATTTTCAGCACCTCAATTCCAACAGCACATTGAAGAGGTCCTCCTCCGAATGTATTGAAGAAATTCTTTTGCATGGCCATTCCGATTTATCTCCTTGTAGCCACCGCTGCCATTGGGAATCCGTTGCCTATTCCTTTTGCCATAGTGACGATGTCTGGCTTAACTCCCATGAGCTTGAAACCCCAGAAAGGCTTTCCAATTCGACCGAAGCCTGTCTGAACCTCATCAGAAATGCATAGACCTCCCTGCTGTCGGACCAACTTGTACATCCCTTCCATGTAACCAGCAGGCATAGGAACAACACCTCCGACACCCATAACTGGCTAGCAGATAAACCCAGCAACTTGTCCACTTCCTAATGATTGTAGGGCTTCTTCGGCGTCCTTGATGTAACCTTCAGTGGTTTTGTGAGTGCCTCTATAGCTTGAGGGATATGGAAGCTTCTCGATGTCATGACCTCGAAGGACATTATGATTCCAAGTTCCAACATTTGTAAGCCCAGCAGAGCTGCCAACGAGTCCGTGATAGGCGTTACGGAGTGAGTAGAACTTAGAAGCCTTTGTGTAGAGCCTGCTCATTAGCACTGCAAAGTCGTTAGCCTCTCCTCCTGAGTTGCAGAAGAATATGCAGTCATATTCTGGTCCGAGTTCTTGGCTCAACATCTTAGCATATTCAGCTTGTTTTTCATGCATGTAGATCTGAGCATGGTGAATTACCTTCTTGGCTTGTTCCTCAATGACCTTCGAAATTCTCGGATGAGCATGTCCAACTGAAACAGTAGCGATACCAGAGGAGAGATCGAGGTAGCGCTTTCCAGTGTGGTCCCAGAGGTACTGCTTGTAACCCTCAGTAATGAGAAGTGGCTTCTTGTAGTAGGGCTGATAAAGAGGATGAAGGTATTTCTTGTGATCATCGAGACACTGGTCGAAGGTCTTCCCGTTATACATTTTTGGAATGTGAGGACACTAAGGAAGAGTCCGAATTCCAGTTCGAACTGCTCCCTTGACGATTTCTGCGATCATGGCGAATAATGAGTTCCAGAGAGATTATGTTATTATATGGTGTTACATAACGAGAGAAGTATTTAAAGTAAAATTCTTCTGACAAATTCTAATTCATAAGCATGCTATGGTCTTCTCCTGTACCAAAAATGAAAGGGTTTGGATTTTCCCTTGATAAGCTTTCCTCATTTAAAGTTTATTTCATATTCCAGAATACTGCTAATGTTATATTCAGCGTTGAAAAGGAAAATAACTAACAGTTCTATAAATCAAGTATCAGAGAGGTAACTATCAGAATTTGAGATGGTTTCTGAAGGGATTGAGTTGGTTTTTATGATAGAACTTGAAGCCGATATTATAACTATTTCCCCCCAATCTAACTACTAATCTGATACTGTATTACAAAAATTGCCCCCAATATCAGTCGTTTAAGACTTGTAGATCATAATAGTCTTTTGAAAACGACGAAACATCGTATTTTTGTGCAAAGAGAGATATTATAATCCTGCTCGATTTTTTTGGTTAGCTACGAGTCACTTCTAGTGTACTAACTGGCTGGGACTTTAAATTCAAAGAAGATTTTGAAACAGCATCAAGCCTTGATCTTATGATGCTTCTTTATGATTTCTTCGTTCAGTTAAATCAACTTAATCGCACTTAAGACTTTGCACAACAATCGGTTAAGCAATTCACTACTTGGACCATCGATATGCAGTTTCGATATATATATTTTGCATAAATGGGCATAATACTGATACGCGTCTAAGTCATTAATTAAACGACCTCAAGAGCGTATTTTGCAGTCAAATAAGGAGTACGTGTGCATAAGAATGCAACCTAATTATCAAATTGATACGAATGGCTTAATAGAATAATTAAAACCACCAGCCATACATCTTAAATTATAATTTTTCTGATGCCTAATATGTTCTTAGGCCTTGTATTAATGTTGTTTAACTATTTTATAAAAAATCACAATATTTTACTTAATTGGCTAGCCAAGCTCCTGCTATCGACTGCATTTCAGCAAGCTCAATAAATTGTGGCTATTTCTTAGCGTGAGTTATGATAATAATGTGGCAGCTTGGATAGGAAGACAGTGTGTTTAGTTTAGAGCAACCAAGTGACCTTTTCGACAATGACACCAAAGATCTGTGCCTGTAAGGGTTCAAAAATTTTAACAATCCTGCCAACCCTGAGAGTTCTCGAAGAAATACAATAGAGTAAGACCCCTTGTAAGGATTTGACTTTGATCAAATTAACATCCCTCAAGATCAAGCTAATAACTAAATAAAAAACTCAACCTTTGACTCCCAAATTTAAAGCTTGAAATAGCTTGAAAAACTGTTTTCTCAGCTTTCGTAATAATAAGAAGACGAAAAGTTGCCGATGTTACAATCTGGAGTTAAGAGGAAGGTATGCTAAGAACTCAAAAAAATTGCTAGTAAGTACGGAAAGGAATCTGCTCGTTCAACCTATGAAAACATGAAGATACAAAGTGATTTAGTGAGCTCATCTTTCAGGGGGTCTTCAGACAAAAAACCGGAACTCTTAAGTAAAATATCTTTGAGGCCTAGTTCTGTCAAAAGGTAGGCTTTAAATGAGCCTGAATGGACCCTTTCCAAGAAATAGTCTGAAAAGCAGCTCCAGTGCCCAGGACCCTTTCTAGATAAAATTTTAAAGACAAATATTTCGAGTGTCTTTAACTATAAGAAATCACACGATAAGAACATTACGACAAATCTTTAACAACAGACTTTAGAGAATACAACAAAGGTGAGGAAAAATTTGCTGGAGTTGACTTTTGGCAAAGATCAATCACAGGATACTCCGAAATTTTAGGAGCCTATGAGCAATCAGAGACAATAAATACTGAACAAACAATAGCAGCAGAGCATTCAGTCGATAAGTATGGTTGAGAAAGTAGCAAACCCTAACAAGGCTTTGGGTGGCTGGTTAGATTTTACTAAGCGATACGATTTTCAAACAAAACGTGAAAACTTTGGAGAGCCACAGCCAGTGTTGAGTAAACCAACTATTGAGACGAAGCAGGACGGTCAATAAAAACCAGCTAACTCTAAAACAAGGTTATCTTTGTTACCTAAATTTTTATCCACGAATGTCCCAGCGCTGACAAAAGTATAGACCAACGGAGGAGCAGTTAGACCTGTGGAAGAGGACAATAAATAACAATCAAATTACTTAGGCAACAATAGTTTTAGCAATATTCGAAGGAAATCAGTAGCAAATACTAATAATGTAAGGGTTTTTAAATAGGTAGCAGAGTAGCCTTTGAAGAGTGTCTAGTTGAAGAATACATAAAAGTAGAAAACAGTGGATGCTTAGTTGCGAAAATTTGTGTTTCCTTTGAGCCTTACCAGACTGGCAACCGATAAAACACCCGTAATTTCGATGCAACTGAAAAATAATGCCTCTGTATCTGCTCCAAAACCAAGTATTTCGGAGGAACTTAGCAAGATTTAGTAGAACTAACGAATGTGGAATGACTTATACTTCAGAGTGCGTAGGAAATAAATAGAGATAACGAACACCTACAAACAGACGAACTTGTATTCCAATTTACCAGCCGTGCAGAGGCTATTGTTGATGCCAGAGCGGGGCACATAGGCTTCTAAATGGAAGTTATTTGAGTAGGAGCCAAAGCCACCTAGAGAATAAAAGAGGACATCATTAGACGTACCTGAGGAGCAGGGTTAGAAGGGTAAACATTAGTGATATTTTGAAATATATTGATGATTTTGTTAATATCAGTCATAATCACCACAACTCTTTGCATTTCGATAAGACTTGAGCCTTTTCACTCGACTCCACATGTCAGGCTATGTAATATCCACCAAGACTGCGAGGAACTTCTTCTAGTATTGGACACAGGCTCTACTGATTTATGGCTATCAGACACAAGTTGCGATAACTGCCCAGAGCGATCAGTACGATGTTTATCAACATCTAACTTTAAAAGTTAGACGAAGGATAGTGAGGAAATGACACCTCGGGAGATTCATTACGGAGTGGGATGGGTGAAGGGTTACTAAATCAACTACAGAATTTGTGGAATTATGACTAAAATTCTATGTGTAACTCACGCTAGAGAAGTTATGCATTATCGGTCTCACGGTGTAATAGGCATAGGAGGAAATTCTACAGGCAAGTAGTTTTTGTTAAAGTTAATGAATTCCATGAATGTAAGCAATACCATCTCTTTGTTCTTTGGTACTTACTTTACTTAGCTCACTGTTGGAGGGCTTAACCCATAGTATGTAAAAGCAGATGCCCCAACTGATTACTTTAAGGCATCGCCTGAGTGGTCGCTTCATGTGAGTAAAGTTCAGTCTGGTAATGACAGCTTGTCGGAGAATGTGTTAGCCATGATTGACACTGGCTCATCGCTTTTGGTACTGCCATAAAGTTTATTCTAACAGCTATTTCATCTAATACAGGCTAAACTTAGTTAAAAATGCGTTTCTAAACTGCACGGTATCGAGTGCCCTTGTCTGAGTGCTCTGAGCATCGATTTATTTCCAGACATCGATATTTATATGAAAGATGTGTCAGGAGAGATGAGGGTGTTTACAATAAAACCTCAATCTTATGTGAAGTTTACCCACCATAAATGTGTGGCTGAAGTAGTATCTCTAAAGATGAAAGCCTTCGATAAGATACTAATATTGGGGACTCCCTTCTTAAGACAATACGTGACTGTGTTTGACTTTGAGCAGCAGAGAATAGGACTTATTGCCAGTGACCGGTAGAGGATAAAGAACTCTGAAGCACAGAACCTGGTGCTAATTAGCTGCTGCCTGTTGCTGGTAATATTGTTGGTGTCTCTTAAGATAGCTAAGTTTATAAAATAAAATGAAGCTAGGAAATCCAATCTCATAATCTGAGCATATTCGACGATGCACTAATTATGCCAAACGACTTATTTATCATGATTCTTTCATTTTTTATGTTGTTAGTTCCAAACAATTCCTTTGAAATACTACAATGTTCTTCATCTCGCATTCGAATAGGTCTAGACTAATCTCTTGCTCGGAAGTCTTTTGTAGATTGTAAATGACTCCAAAGACAAGTGTTTTAAGCAAACGGCATACTGCTACTGCTCTTTTATTAGACCCAAACTCAGTTTTTTTATGCTAAAATTTACTTACGCTAACATTTAAAGGTGAACATCCCGTGACCTTTTATCTTTCGACAAAAAACTTTATCCGTTGTTCAAATTTGTAGGATTGTTCAGAGTAAGCAACCGCTGTTCCTGTTTTGGGATTAAATGTTAGCACCCCCTCTTCTGTGGGGAATATACATAGCTAAAACTTGGCGAAGATAGAGTTCTCTTTCATGAACATTTAAGTTTATGCTTCGACTTTAGTACCAATTTCTTAGTACTTGGATAGCATATTTAGGGAACTCATAAATACCTTGGCTTTGGGTAATTAAAGGCCTGGGATTCTTTGGTATCGTTAAAGCTCAGCCAAGTTCTTCCTAAATGTCTAAACATACAAACTTGGGACATCAGACTAATTAATTTGTCCAATTGGTACAATAGGTAGTCCTTATTGATATTTGTTCTTCTCATGAATCTACCCTTCTTCTCTGACTATGACTTGTCCTTTAAATAGCTGATTTACTAGAGTACCTTCATGAGAGTGGGAGTCTCCAGTGATAAGACAACCCTTTTAAAGTTGGTTTTCCTTCCAATCTCCTATTAGCATATCTCCATTAGAGTAATATCTGATACCGAAACCATAAGGCTTCATGGTAGTTTACTCAAATTTTCCGCTGTGCCAAACCCGTTGATATGGGTCTTTCAACTAGCTGATGACGATCTTTTTATGCTTGAAAACTCGAGGCTCCATAATTACTAATTGTGATGATAGTTTAAATGACCACTTGAGGATGGCACCAATGATGAATTAAAATACTTTCCAACTATAGACTAGCACGTATATAATAGCATAGTAAAATATCAAACATATTTTGCGATGGTCGACTGTAACATGCTCAGAGACAACAACAAGTTCCTGGTTCTATAGCGCCACCGAGTCCTTTTAGAATCTAAGAACTTATAGTACTCAATCGAAATGTACATCTTTACTTAATCAGTCCTTACGCATCTAAATTTCTCGCAAAGACTTAGAAAAGTGATCCACAATTCACTCTCAAAGTACCTTCGGGGTTAAGTTAGAAAATTCCCATCTTAGCAGTTTACGGCATTATGTAGCTTTAAGTCGACAAGTATCTGATAGTGGTCACCAAAGCAATGGTAATTGGACAAATCTACCACCGATTAATCTACCAGGTTGATAAAGTTTAGTTCATTCCCTTATCTCAAAACCCCAGCTCTAAGGACAAACCAATTGTAGATGGGCTTCTCACTTTGTTCAACCAGAAACAGTTCTATTATAGCGATGACTACGATCTTACAAGCAGTCTTCAGAAATTCATATAAGGTGGGTGTTCTATGAACCGTCGCAACGATAATTACTTCTACAACTCTATGTGGATTGAAGAATTCGAACGAGTTGGCGCCTTAGAATGGATTACTGGCTTTATCAGTGGGCTAATTGTCATTAATTTCTGCGCCATTGGAGGGTACATGTGCTAACTGGTGATTCTGTCGAGGAGGGACAGAAGAAGACAGGGTGTTCGATGGATTTGCCGTGGTTCTAATTTGGATGGAAATACAGCGAATACAGCAGAAACTTAGCAGATGTTTTTTGCGTAGAAGAACAATGTCGAGTCTGTGTTTTCGTTTGTCCAGCTGAGAGGCTCTATGCCATTTAAGTGGTAACAAAAGCCAGATTTAAAGTGGTCTCCAGGGGCAACAGTGTTTCCGAACGACAAGATAAATAGTGATCTGTTTAAAAAGAACATCGATGACGTCAAAAAAACGTATGAAAACATTTGTTTGGTTAACTTAGTGGACAAAAAAGGTTCCAAGAAATAAAAGCTTTTGGGTAGCATGTTTTAGAAGCTAACAATTAGTCTAGGTGACCCCTCAGTAAGATACGTATGGTTCGATTTTCATACAGAGTGCAAGAATATGAAATATGAGAATTTATCGAAGTTGGTAGAAATGATTTCAAGGTAACTAAGTAACTATGGGTACTATCATATGTAGAAAAAATCGAGCAGCAGAGACATTTCGAGCAAGAACAGTCAGCAGGGAGTTATTCGCACTAACTGTATGGACTGCCTTGATAGAACTAATGTTGTTCAATCTGTACTCGCACGATACATTCTTCATGAAATTCTGGGAAAGTTGGGAATATCCAATAAGGGGAGACAGGTATCTGCCTTTTAGAGGCTACCAGATAGTTTGTAGGAGTATTTTAGGGTTTCCTGGACGAAGAATGCAGACGTTATAAGCATGTTATACTCTGGAACACCTGCTATGAAGACTGACTTTACTTTATCAGGGAAGAGAACACTGAAAGGTATGGTGATGGATGGAGTTTATAGCATTAAAAGATATTTCTTGGGGAACTTTTATGATGCTGAAAAACAGGATATGATCGATATTAGTGTAGGTAAACTAAAGCCTAAGAAGGACAAGCTGAAGAAACCTTTTGTTAACATCCTTTTTATCATTCTTCTACTGGTACGCATAGTATTATTTAGTTTCTGACAATCCCATTCTTTGTATCTCATACCGTCGATCTTCATATGGGAGAACCTTCTTAACCACTTCTCCATGCGACAGGCATTAGTGGACAAGCTTCCAGACTCAATGCCGGGAATTCATCTGGCCAACAACTGCCAACAATAAACCTTCCGCCGAATCTGATGTGGATTAAATTTGTTGGCATAGCTATAGCCTTATTGGTTGTAACCAAAATTCTTCAAGGTTTGAGTAAGACCCTATTGAGGAGACCCACTCTCAAAGACTGATTGTCGTTTATGAAATATTTAATATAAGGAGATATATGATCAGGAGTTGGAAATTTATTTGGCTTTGTTACCTTTTCGCTTATCAAGATATTACTAGGCGAATTTCTTGAAGTCTTTGTCAGAGTAGAGGAAAAACTATTTGTCTTATTTCTATTAGAGGACGGGCGGTAGGGACATTTTGCACTATTATTTGTTGTATGGTTCCAGAATGCTTTTGTTTGGCTTGTGCCTGCACTGCTGCTCCTCGACGAATGAGTTCAAGAATAAATCGATTCTCGAAAGTAGTTCAGATACGTTACGACTGTCCACCGATGTTTACGGTTGTAGATCTATCTAAGTCAGTCCTTTGCTAAATTATATTTTCTGAACAGCATTGACAATTTCCAGCAAACTTTCTCCAACTCCAGATATAATGTCCTACAGTCTTTGGATTTTCTGCTTTTTCTCTGTGGCCAATTCTAGAAGAGACTTTTGTTTTAGCTAGCCAGCAGTAGGTATGCTGAGACTTTAGACGATTGCATCTCGTTATTGTTTGAGTTTTTGTATTTGAGACTTCTTTTATTTATTATACTCATGAAGCTGATCGATGTTTTGGGACAGAGTAATAAGATATCCGTGGACTGATGAATTTTGTTACTAGGATTTGATGAATGTTTTTGTAATTTCATCAAGACAGTCAATACCAGTCATAGATTTGATTTGGTTGAAGGCCTCCTCAGTTATCTTCAAGTGCTTCTGGTACTGATCTATGAACTTTATCTTCTAGGCGTTCTTGGCTATTATCTTTTTTAGCCTAATTCTAAGAATTGACTGGGTGTCTACAGTTTCGGCCTTCTGAATATTATCCCCTTGTTTAAACTTTTCTCTTAAGGACTTCTCCATATTATAGCTTTCCTGGAGCTAGGATATTCTCTTTTCGTAAACAGATTACTCCATTATATTTTGCTCCCCAATTTTGTGGATTGTATTTTTGAGTTATTGATTTCCATTTTTTCTGAGTTATTACTTTGGTACTTATCTTCAAGCGATCTCAGTTGTCTTCGAGACTACCCTTCCAAGTTAGCAACAAGGGCGAGTAAATCGAAGTGAGTTTGTGCTCGATTCTTCTTTTCTCTTCTTAGCTGGTCAATCTAACATTTGAGTCTGTTATTATTGGCTAATATTTCATCGTAGCTGGAGATAGTCTGCTCTAAGCTGTACTCTAAGTTCTTAATTTTGGTGGCCAGGTGCACAGATTATATGCTTGTACTGGCCTTCTTCATCACCTTAAATTTGACTTGGTGGTCTTCCAGCTACTTAAACACCTGAATAGATTACGAATTACAGCTTTATTTAACTACTGGATGGCGAAGTACTTACGCTTCTCCTGCTATGTCTTCCTTGTATAGTTGTCAACTTCCCGCTGTAAGAGGTCTAAAGAGGTTTAGTGTTTGCTGAGCCTGGTCATGGAGAACGTGTGGCTCATAGTGGAGTTGGCATTAAAATTGGACTTGTAACCAGTATACATGAGAAGAAAATATTTTCTATTTCTCAATATGCTTCCAGATATTAAAACCCGACTTAAAATAAATTGTCGTTCGAGTTGTTGTCCGTGAGTTAGATACCTCAATACATGATTTAAATACTATGCATAAGATATAAGAAAATGTTAATTAATCAGTGAAGGATTGTTTTGGAGGTGAGATTTAAATTAAATTATGAACAAGCAAAATCTTATTTACGTGCTCGCATTGATTACCTGCGTTAGCCACTCCCTTAAAGTGCCCAAGTATTACAACCAAACTGAAGACGAAGCTCAACTACAGAAAAGATTCTTTAGTTATGAGAGAGATATCTAAAGGATTGGCAACATGACGAAACGAATACAGAATACACTACAATCATCTAAAGCCAGCACTTCAATTAAGCTGGCGTAGCTTCAATAGGCTATGGCCTAGTAGAGAGACCTTGTGTTCAATATGAGGGAATCACTATCCCTCCCATTTAATTATAGTCTATGCGACTGCATCGCTCTGAGTAGTAGGCAGAGATCTGATCTTGAGAATGAGGTGAAATAAATTAGAGCGGCCATATAGAAATTGCAGCATAGTGCTATTAACTAGACGAAATGCGCCAAGTCAGCATACATAAATGATTTAATTCAGAAGCAAAATGGATATGCTGACTCCATATAGGCTGCACTTAACTCTAAGTGCTGCAGGAAAAAGTAGAAAAGAACAGATGTAGATCTAGAACCTACAGGCTTGGTGGATTTGGTTGGAACTCAGTTCCAAACTAATTTAAAAGCCAACGGATGGTGCTATGGTTCCTTAACCCCCGACGTTGTACGTTTAAGCTACTTTCAAAGAACTGCTAAGAATAATGTCACTAACTGCCCAATCAGCCTACCGTTTTACGATGGAAGGAGGTGTATCAGGTGCCCCAAATACTCTGTGTTTGATCTTAGTAGTAGCAAATGCAAACTGGATGTCAGCTACAATTAAACTACTCGAATGTGCAGCTCCTAGCAAGTCCCACATACAATCCCAGGAGTAAATTAGAATGAATAAAATGAAATAAAAGTCCGTAAAGATTATCCCTCAGTTGAAGAACCTGTAGTTGAAGAGGAGACCATAAATAGACAGGACAAGCAGTTTCAGAAGAACACAACTATATAGCCTGACACACAAAATCCTTCCAAAACAGTTGTTTTCAAACAAAATAAAGTGATCAGTAGATAGAATATCGTAGCTCCTGTTGAAGCTGACCCTCAGACTGTGGTAGTACGAAGGTTTAATAGAACTCGCTCAACTTAAGTTACTGTAACTCCTATTTAAGCAGATCCTTAGGCTACAACTGTAAGTAGACATCGAAAAGTTGTGGCTTAAGACCGTACTGTCAGAGCACTTGAGTAAGAGCCTTCCAAAACATTGATATCAGTTAGCAATAAATAGGTGTAGAAAAATACGGTGTTAAACCCATCATAATCAAAACCAGAAAAGACTTTGTTGATGAGAACTCTACAGCAAATGCATAGAAGTCAAGTTGTTAGCCCGGCTGAAGCACAACCCAGCAAAACTGTTATTAGCAAACGTTAGATTGCGAAAGATAAGTCAGTAGATCCAGTACAGACTGAGCCTTCTAAAACTTTTATCCACAAAACTACTAACTAAAATACCTACTAGAAGGTTATTCAGCCAGTTACCAGTGATCCTTCAAGAACTTACATAAAAACAACAAGGGAATAGGTGGAAAGAGCAACAGCAGTAGCTCCGCATGCTTTAGAACCCTCTTCTTCGACTTATAAAACATCAGTGAGTCAGTCTACGAAATAGACATCTGTTGATCCATTGGTTAAGTAACCAGAGAAGTAAGTTTTAGTTAAAAGAATTGTGCAATAACCCAAAACTTCGGTTGTTTCGCCTAGTGAGTCCAACCCTTAGAAAATAGAAGTAAAATCTCAGCAAGTGTCAACTAATAAAGTTCTGAACCCTCTGGAAAGTTAGCCTTCTAGAGTATTGAAGACAGTTACACAAACATAAAGAACAACTAACTTAAATCCAATCGAGGCAGAGCCATCTAGAACAGTCCTCTCTCAAAATACAAATAAGGTTTAGGTTAATAAGGCTGTCACTCCTTTGTAAACTGAACCATCTCGGTCGACACTTAAAATCGACAGTAGACAGATAGAAAGAGAACAGGCTATACAGCCATTAAGTAGTGAACCCAGTGTTTAGCGACTACAACGAACTATTTCGACGAAATCAATTGAGGTTCCGGTGCGACCAATAGAAGCACGTTGAGATATAAATATAGATGAGTTGTTTAGCAACTATTAGAAATATCATTGTTGTCGAGAGTATAGGCAACTGAGAACTCCTTTTTTAGATGATAGGAGCTCGAACACTTTCTCCTGAAGAGGCTTTATACTGGCGACGAGTTGCTGCACCTGAGCTGTGTTGTGGGTGCCTTTCATGAATGACAACTTGAGTTTCTGAATCTCAACCGATATCTCTCTAATTTTCTCCTGAATCTCCACTTTTTCCTTCATTATGCTTGCCTACTCCTACATCGATCTTTGGTGCTCGGGAACTGGTTGGAGGTAGCTTATTTCCTTTCGATTTCTGTATTTCCATTCTCCATGCATAGTATCTTACTGGTCTTCAGTTGCCTATGTCCCTTTTTTAGAGAAACCACTTGCTCTCAGCATTTATAATTCGCTGTCAAGCTTTTACTGTTTTCTTTTCATGGCCTATATTACTTCGGATAGCTCTTGGTTTTTTGTTGTTAAGCATGTTATCTCTGACATCAATAACTCGACCTCACCTTCTGGAGTTTTCGTTGGAGATAGGAGTTCAAGTTGTGTAGAGCTGTATCGGTGGTTAGTTCTGTCAAATCTTCTTCCTAATCCCTTCTGACGAGTTGCGATTTGTCCAGGAGGCTACGACAACTCTGACTGGTTGTCTTTTTAAGAAAGGGGCTAGAACTCGTTGAATCCTAGTCTTTGCCCTTGTTTGCTAATAGTCATTTAGCTATTTGACAGGCTAAGCTATTTATCGCGGTAGCTCTTGGTTTATCTGGCGAGGTTCAGTTAATTGACTTCTTTTTCGAGGTCATTAAGTCTGTTTTAGAAGTAAGCAACATTCTAGGCTCTACTGGCGAGTGCTTCGCTCATCCTAATATAGTAATTTTAGAGAACTGCGATGGTTTAGATCGTTTACTCCTCTTTTTGCACACTCTATGAGATTATCTATCTCATAACCTCCAACTACTTCATGAATATTTCCTACTGTTAGGATAATTGTTCCTCGAACTGTTGGCAATACTCATTAAGTTTGCTATTCTATTCAGCTATTGAATTGTACTATTTCTCATATGCTTGTAGCTGTTTAGTATAATCTAGAATTGTCTTCTACACGTTTTTTAACTGCTTATCCTTCTATTTGGAAGATATTGTTAAATCCCAAACTTGCTGCTCGCTATGATCGTACTCCTGCTGAATGCGGTGACACTCTGCTTCCATTTCGTAGTATCCTTTCACCAATTTGTCGTGGTTTTACAACGCTTTTCTTTGCTCCTCCAATTTTGCTGATAAAGCTGCTACCTAGCCCTCTAACTCAATTACTCGATGTGAATCTTGAGGCCTGTTGGATGAATGTGAGAGTTCACTAATCTTCTTATCCTTATTTGTTAATTATTTTTTAAGTTTTTCTATCATTCTGTTGTAGTCACCAAAGATAAGCTAGTTTTATCTTCGGGTTTCCAACTGACCAGATACTGACTTTTAGAATCTTCTCTCAAGTTCCTGTACGTCGAAACTCAATTGTTGGTTCAATCGTTGCAAAGATATATTCTATTTTCTCAGCATATCGTTCTATTTTTAAAGTTCCTCGTTTACCTCTTTCATGGACTAGACTTTCTGGAATAGTTCTTCTGAGTTTACTTAGTTCCGACTTTATTGAATGTTATTATAGGTTAGCAGTCTATTATCGCTCTTTACTTGGGAAAGACCCTTAGTTTAAATAGGAACTAGATCTCCGCTCTGTACTTTCCGAAGTCCTGTGATCTAGGGTTCTTAAAAGATAGTTTAGCCTGGCCGTGGGGGTTGCATTGATACCCGTGGGCGAGATTGATGGGAGGAGAGTTTAGTAGCCCTGGTAAGTGAGTTGATTCTTTTATTATCGCTTTCTTAATGATGGGGTTTGCTGTTGGGATTGCCGAAATGGAACTAATTGAGATCGAATGTTTAGGAAACCATACTGGGTGCCTTTCCTATGCTACTGAGTTAGGCCGCAATTTTCGCCAATGAGATATTATCTTGATACTCTTAAATCGGGAGCTATTTGATGAGGTTGAAGCTTAGCTGGTAAGTTATATGCCCATTTTTGTCTGTACACCTTTACAAAGGGCTCACTACATCCTAAGTTTCCTCAGCATCGGCGTTTAAAAACTGCGCCAATTAGATGGTGACTGACCCAGCAAACTTTAGTTCATCTGGCTTATTTTGATAAGCTAAGTTGAGAGTCAAGAAACTCTGAATAGTACTAACATCTACCTTTTTGTCGAAGAACTTCTTCACTAAGTCATTCCATAGCATTTGCCCTGTTAGTTTGAGGCTGTTCTTAAACTAGACCCTGTTGTTGACGGCAACTGATCTTCGACTGTCTGACACAGACCTCTTTTCTGTATGAGTGACTGGATACCTAGACGCCAGAGGAGAGAGTAGAAGCAAGGGATGCGTGTTACTATATCGCAGTGTTTGACCTTAAGTTAGAACTCGTACTCATACAAGCGAAAATGAGGCTCCATTAGTTCTATTTAAATATTAATACAAAGCCTCCTCTTGATTTCTAAGAATAGGCTTTGGACTCATTCCCACATTTCTTACAAAGGTTAATTGGGATCAAGTATCCGAAGCATTTATCGAAAATTGGTTTACAAACACTGATAATGAAATATTTGGGCTTTTTAATGCTAAGATATTTATCTTAAATTGTGTTGTTGTGGATAAACATAGAGGAATGCAAAAATCATCATCTTTCAAATATATTTCATTTTAGACTTCCGGCTCACACAGACAAAGCTATGGCGCCGCATCTCCACACCCCTCTCTAAGAGTCTCACCCTCGGAATAGATGTTTTCCTCAAAGATATTATTGTATTATTAGAATTTTACCTCAAAACGCATGGGAATTTGTGGTCTTAGTAAGTGTTTAAACTTGAAAAATGCCTAGTTGTGCAACTTCTGCCCGTGGTTCTCAGTTTAGTCATTAATTAGCCCAGAGCCTTGTTGATATTGGAAAGAAGTACATGCTCTCCTTTAAAATTTTCCTTAATAAAATCCTTAACGCTCTGATATTCTTCGCGGGATTAGTCGTAACGACGGAGGTGCTAAAGCTCAGTTGCTCTGTTAAATTTGGCGATCAAAAGAACATTTTTTCTGTCGTTTATCTTACTTGGGTTAGTCTGATAGGTTTCTACAAACATATCCATCTGATCTTCTATGAGGTAAATAGCGTTTTAGGCATTACTTAGTGCAGTTTAGTGATCTCCAAGACTAGAAAGTACAGCACATAGATTTAAATAACAGTCTGCCAATAGTTGTGTGTTCTTGTTGTCAGTTTTTTCGATCAGCTTAGCTAGCGCTATTGCCTTCTGGATATGTATGAGTGCCATATTGGAGTTGCCTAGTTTTTTAAAAAGGCAACTCCAATTATTATGAGTGACCAACTCCATATGGAGCGAATGTCTGGAGTACTTTTAGGCTCTTTTGAGGTAAAGCTCAGCTTTTTAGAAGCGGTTTTATTTGAGTGACTTCATAGCGATCAAATTAGATAGCTCACATATCCTTTCGGTATCTAGGTTGGTCAGTTGAGAGCCTTTGGCCTTTTTATGTTAGAGCACAACCTTGAGCCTTCGAAAGGCCTATTCGTAGAAGCCTGCCTTAATAAGCTAGTCGTAGGAGAGAGAAGACTTGCTTTATGTTTATTTGGGTTATCCGTTCATATATTAAATTTATCTAAACTAACTTACTCGCTCAGTTAACCCTTCCTTAACCCAACCCCAAACAACAGCAGGTCATTACATATTTAAAATCAATAAGAAAACTAATGGATGAAGAAATCAACTCCAGAGTTTTTTAATAGAAGACCTCCAATATGAAGCTGCTCCCTCGAAGCTTTTGGATAGTTTTTCAGACTAATAAGTCCACGATTTGTTCAATTATACTTTCTTGCGTTTCTTCTTGAGGAGTTCGGTTAGTTACTCCAGGAACATATTCTTAGACCGTTTGAGTGCCTCAGTCTCCATGATCTATTCCTGGTAGTCCTAGATTGTAGACGCCAACTCAATTTTCGATTACCGAGCTTTAACTATCTCTTACTCTAACCTGTCGATTTGTTCCCAAAGCTCATCCTCTGCGCTTATGTCGCTCCGCTAACTTAGACATGTTGACATATTTTACTATCTTTTACCTCTAAAGGCTTTGCCCAACTGTCCCAATTTTTATATCATTCGTTTCAGTTCCTACCTGAGGCTTTCAGCCATCGCAACCTTTAGTTGCACAGGTAGATTGGAGATTGTTATTTAACGTAGGCTCTAAGCTGGTTACGCCTCGTCACAATCTTCTAAATATTGGTTGATAAATCTCTTGCTCATCTATTTAAAAATACACTTTGTCTTAACTTCACTACATATTACAATTCCACTTTCAAACTCCATCTAAACCAGTCGAAATTTAATCAAGGTCAATATCTAATACTCGGCTATCTTCAAAAGAGTTGTTCATGAGATAACCTTTATACAATCAAGCATGGGTAGTTTTATCTTTGCTTTTGATTTTCTTTATCTGCTTTTTCCTCTTGATTTTAGTGGTTTTAGTCTTCTAGACATTGTCGCCTGCTTCTATCTATTAATCTTCTCCTTGCGGTTATACACTTAATCTCTTCCTAGGCTTCTCCTCCTAAATTTACTTCTACTACTCGACGTCTTTAGGAGCAATTTGTTGTTATTTTTCCTTCTCTTACTTCATCTATATTACTTCATAAACCACTCTTTACTTCTCTTGATAAATCTCTTGCCACTTAAATGCCTTTGAACAGCAGATCGCTTTTTAGCAACTCTCTCGCCAGTAACTGTGCAGAAGTAAAACCTGCTGTCTTTCTTATTATCGACTAAGTAGTCGTGGTACTCTCCTAAGTCTATCTGTGACTATATTGCCCTTTTGTAAGCCTTCCCATGGAGGAAATGGTTGAACTCTTCAATGGTTGGCATCATCTAGTGACCTGTGAGAGTACAGACGATCTGAATAACCCAAATTGGACCTTGCCTGCCTCATTGAAAGTAAAGTTTGGATTTGATTTGACGAGTTTGGTGAGTTTGCTAGTTTTCTCTTTACTCTTTGTTGACATTAGATTTTCAACAGTCAGAACTTTTAATAAACTAAAAGAGCGGATAATCTTTCATTCAAAAATAGGCTAATTTACACTCCGAAAATCCAGTTTTTTTTGTTTGCTGTGCCAACGTGTGTGAATAGTTTGAATATTTTGCAGTAAAAATAAAATATCTATTCTAAACATGCTGATTAATCATTTGGGCAAGCTTGGTAATTTGGGCATCTGAACTTGCACGTTAGGCGCCTGGAGGTTTGTGGGGATAGGACCCATCGGAGGTACTAACGGAGGTTGGAGGTTTGGTAGGGTCGGCATTACTGGAGGCTTCGAATTTCCTCCAGGTTGAGTCGGCATGCTTCCGGCTCGGTTTATGGCTTGCGCTTTGCCAGGCCCTGCTGCTTCTGCGTCAATTTTTTTCTGTTGGGAAGGCGGGGCTTCGGCGGTCAGCGATACAATATTCTATCCTCTGATGATGATGAGCCCTAGAGTCCTTTTGATTTGCTTTTGAACTCCTGTTTTTTTGGATTTGGTGATTCGATATTCATCTGTGTCTGCAAGCACGACATTCATATGCTTGTCGTAAGCCATGAAGGTCCCAACCATCATTCGACCGTCCTGAATGGTAATTCTTACTCTGAAGTCGATCCATTGGAGAAATTTACTCTTTTGAGTCATAACTAAACGAGATTTGATTGAACTAAATATTATAAATATCCATCAGTAGGGACTTATAAAATTTTGCATATCTGTTTCCTAATATACTTCTCCCGTTAACCAACCTCCTATTAAAGCACTATTGGCTGACGGAGGGCTTTCTAACAATGGCAGCTGAGGGTTTTGCTTAGAAACGATCTCAGTACGTTATATATTGCACAACACTTTGGCGAATGGTTTTGAAGTTAGAATGTATGGTCTTCCTCTAATCTTCTCGGAAGATCTAGGTAGAGTAGGAATCGATTTCGAGGCAGTTCTAGCCTAGATTCGCAGCTCACCTGATATTTTGGGTAGCACTGGATGTTTTATGAACCTCTTAGTAATTATTCTTGGCTACATCTGGGTTCTTTGAAGACCTTATTTGGGTTGGGTATGTTTGTGATTGAATATTCGTTCGTTAACTATTAGTCGCAGTTGGTCGAGGTAGTGCTTATCTGATATGGTAACTTATATCGGTTCAGTTTGGAATTTCGAGTTGTATTACCGAACGATGGCTTCCAACGCTCTACTACCACCAAAATCCTTATTGGTTTTTTTGTGTTTACGACGAACAAGAAGGCTCTTATCATATGAGAAATTTGCTCTTTTCATTATTATTATTACACTTATTAAACTAAAAGTAAGCCACTAAATTTAAGCATACTCTTGATGGTTTAGACAATAGAGGTTGTAATTGTTTAAAGTTTAGTGGAATCAACGACGAAATAAGAGTCAAAAAAATAGGTCTGAATAGGGTATCACAAGTAGCTGAAGTCATATTTAGGAGTTATATTCATCCAGCTCGTATCCACCTTCTTCTGGTCGTAATACTTCCAGGGAGTGGCAGATATTTAGCTGCCTAGGATCGAACTATCGTATTAAATAGTTCGACTAACTGATTTCCTGTTCGAACTTCTACGAGGAATGTCAGTTTATTTCCTTAACCTTATTTTAGCCAAATCCTTGTTCTTAGATGAGCCGTTTGGTAAAAACCGATGCTATCTGAACCTCTGTATGCTGCGTTATATTTCGATGGTGTTATGCTTTTTTAGTTATGCGCTATCTTGAGGTCTGGTTTTGAATTCCTACCATAAACTGATCTTTTTGTTTGCTGATAGCTCCTGTTTTTCAGTGATTACTGGCAGCTTCAGCTAGTCAAAGATAAACATGGGTCTTGTGGGTCTGGACCTTACGCATTTGCGTTTTTATTGTTGTGGAAGAACTCCATTACTGTGTGTCGACATATTTGTAAAATTGAGACTTAATAATTATAAGGCAGTCTAAAACGGTCTATGAGTTAGATTGAGCAACATAAACTGACGGTGTAAATCGGAAACTAATCAATAACTTTTATATTAGCAATTATGCGAACAATTGAATAGAAAATTCTGACAGTCGACGGCAAAAGAACAACCAAGCACTACAGAACAATAGAGGTTTTAGGATAGGGGTCTTACTCTAAGTGTTATAAGGTTCAAGTAGAGGGCACTTCCCAGATCTATGCTGTGAAAGTCATCAGCAAATAGAAGCTCTAGCATCTGCAGCGTTAGAAACTAGGTAGCTAATGGGTAACACAGTGTACGAAATAAAAATACACCAATCATTGTCGCACTCTAACATCGTATTCCTAGATCATTGGTGGGAGGACTAGAACAATCAATATATTCTTCTCTAATACTGTGCTAACCAGGTATACAGTCTTTAACTCAGACTCTAGACGCAGTTTGCAAGAGATTTTAGGCAACTGACTAAAAGTAAGTGCGACGCTATGGTCTACAGATTCTATCTGCTCTTAAATATCTACACAGCAGGCAAATCATCCACAGAGAGTAACTGTTTCCTCATTCAGCCTCAAACCTAACAACATGTTTCTGAACGACAATTATTAGGTCAAATTGGGTGACTTTGGCCTCGCCTGCAAAATTCAGTACGACGAACTAAGAAGATAGGCATGTGGTACTCTTTAATTCGCAGCGCCTGAAGTGCTTGGTGGGTTCGGGTATTCCTATCAGGCGGACATTTGGTCGTTTGGAGCAGTATTGTTCCGCTTGAAATACGGTTACTGTCCTTTCGATATGCCTCGCCCACAGGATATAGTTACCAAGATAAAGTCTGCAAATTACGAGATTCCAAAGTGGGTAAACACAAGTCCTGAGTTTCGAGACTTACTGTAGAAAATACTTGTGATTGACTATCACTAAAGATTGACTCATACCCAGATAGAATAGCACCCATTTTTCAAGCAGAAAATGGGTAGGGCTAGTTCAATAACTCGCTATATAACTAGCTTTTTCAGATCAGATAAAACTGAAACTAGCAAATAGAAATATATTGAGTCTCGAAAAACATGTGAGACTCAGAAGGATATTAAAATTATCCTTAATTAAAAAACTGAGTTGACACCGAAGCAGATACAGATAGGACCCGTAACTCCTAAGCCTCGAGTGCATCAGGAGGTTGTTCTGGATCGGCAGTAGACATAGAATGAGTACTATAAAATTAGCACTATGGCGAAAACAAGTGAAAATCTACTGAAAAACAAATCGCACACAAAGCTTGAGATTCCTAAAAGAGATAAAGTAATGAAGGAAGTGACTTTTATGGACACCAATACTTCTTGTAATGCTGCTTATAAGTTGCCTCCTAGGCCTCAAACTAACTATAAGGCTGATACCAAGTCGAGCTTGTAGCAAAACAACAATATTCAATCCTCAGCTGCTGAGACTAAGCAGGAGAACAGTGTTAAAGATCGGGTAAATAGGGCAACTCGTTTTAAGAGTACTGCCAATTCTGTGTTAAGTATTTACCCTTCGTATTTGGTTAGCGACTTAAGCATCCTGAACGATCATATTATAATTTACCTTTCCAATGGAGTAAGGCAGATAATAAAGGGTTAGTCAGTATATTTGGTGTATTCTGGAGAGTATGTGGTGGATGGTTAGGGAGCACGTATAACCTAGCTGACTAAAACCATTGAGTATATTTGTAAGAATAAGCTTTAACCCTCGAGGATCGAGGTTTCCCTAAAATCCTTCTAATATCTTGTGAGAGAGAAGCATTATGTGAGGAAATGTACGGTGTTTCAGGGGTATTATATGTTTAGAATGGGGTAGGCAATCATCAGTACGACAGATAGTCCCCAAGTGTTCTATCTTAGTGTTCAACAAGCATAGTGTCTTTACAATAGCAACTTGGAGGTTGTAGTTAATAGGTAATGGCTGGTAAAATATAACTCTATAATAAGAAACATCAATTTCGGATCAACTAAACAATAAAATCAGAGGCAATCTCGAAGCGTACATAAAAAAATCCTGTAATGATTATCACTACTAAATTAAATTGGCTGTTTTACCATCATCAGTATATTCTCACTATTGCATATTACCACTAAATTTTAGAAATTTGGGTTCACTTGCTATAGAGTCACTGAATCTCTGCAGTTGGTATGTTCTACCCTATGAACGAACCGTAGACCGTCTAGGATGCAGTACAAGTGTGTTATTGAGTAGGGTAGTAATGAAAATAAGTAAAAGCAGCGTTGTATTTTTTGAATTCAGTTCGTAATTTGAGCGTATCATAACTCAAATTAAATCCGCCCCCTCTTTGACGGGATCCCAGTGTGAAAGGTAGTGAGTAATATGTTTAAATCGATGCAGTACGGTTAATATTGATGGAATCAACAAAAGAGAAACACTAGGTTATTAACAATTTCCAGAAGCTTTGTTATTGTATTTACTTTATGAGTTTAATGAAATTGTGGCGGATTCTCTTAGTGTATCTCGCTATTTGTCTCATAAATACTCAGGATCCCAATTGTCTCATTCCAGACCAGCAGGGCAACTGTTTCAGGTGCAACCAAGGCTACTTTCCACTCAATGGAAGATGCAGACAAGCTAACCCTAATTGTTTCGACTACAGCCAGAACGACGGTAGGTGTACCTCTTGTCTTTTGGGTTTCCAGTTAACCCCCAATGGATAATGTATTAGAAATTCAGGAGGACAAACTGGATTTTCCACAGGCCTTTTGGGCTCAGGCAGTACATCGTCAGGCTCAGGCTCTTCGAGCTCAATGTTTTCCAGTTCCTTTGTTAATTCAAGTGCATCTTCTATTAGCGCGGCGAATTCTTCTATGTCATCATCCTCCGGAGGAATGACAGCATCGACCAACCCAGGGCTCTCCACAGTGACAGTAAGAACTGCCAATCAAACATTCGGAAATGCAGGCTTTTTAGGTGGGTTTGGATCAGGAAGCTCAGGAAGCACTGGAGGAGGATCTGCAGGGTCAGTAACCACAACAAGAACAACTACTACTTCTAGTTCGAACCCGACTAACTTTGAGTCTTCAGGAATAACCAGCGGATCGTCTTCTGCTGGATTTTTAGGTCCCGGAGGAATTCCAGTTACAGTAGTTTCCATTAATCCAAGTGGCAGTTCAAGTAGTGGAAGAGCCTACATCACAACTAGTGGCAGCCAACCTTTGAGTTCTCAAATATTGAATATTTTCTACAACGGCCTTCAAACATACAATAGAAATAATGCTGCGTCTGCCATTCTGATGCAGTATAGCAACGGTTCATCTATTTTGACTCCTGTCTTTGGTTCTGCCCAGGTACCCATCTACTTTATAACTATTTCTGGACAGTCTATTGACTCAAATGGGTTTAACTACATTCAGCAACTAGTCAATACTGTTAACAGTCAATTCAATGCAGGAGTTGTCTTGGTGACGACCTCAGTAAATACTGCTGGAAGCACTACTATTACAACTGGTGGAACTTCAACAAGACAGGAGCTTACACAGAGTCAAGTCTATGTAACTACCAGTTCAGGCCAACCTGTCCAAGTTACCTTATTACAAGCTCTTCAGCGAGCACTTGACAACTACAATGCCAACAATCCCCAACAACAAAACGTTATTATGATTGATTCGAGAGGAGTTAGACTTCCTAGTACGTTCAATCAACCTATTCCAGGGCCAATTTATTTTGCCTTTGCTGACAATAAAGCTCCTACTTCTCAAGTTCTTGAGGCACTGCAGCAAATCATTAGAAGCATCAATACGGCAACAACTACGACCTCTAATGTTACTGTTACCAACACTACCATCATAACTACTGACACAACTTCACAGGCTGATATTGCTAGAAGACAAGCAGAGTAGGCTGCCAGACAAAGAGCCATCGCTGATGCCAACAGATTAGCAGCACAAAGAGCAGAAGAGGCTAGACAAGCATAGGCAGCGCGAAGACTTGCAGAGCAACAAGCAGCTGATGAAAGGAGAAGGCTGGAGGAGTCGAGACTTCAACAACAAAGGGCCAACTAATAGGCCAGAGCAGCAGCTGAGCAACTAGCAGCTCAAAGAAGAGCAGCTGAAGAAGCACGTCAAAGAGCTGAGCAGGACGCAGCTAACCAGAGAGCAGCCTTGGAGAGGGCTAACCAATAGGCACAGAGACTTGCTGATTAGAGGGCTGCCCAGCAGAGAGCGTTAGAAGACCAGAGAAGAGCAGCAGAGCAAAGATTGGCTTAACAACAGAGGTTAGCAGAACAACAGAGGCAGGAGCAACAAAGGCAAGAACAACAGAGATTGGCTTAGCAACAGAGATTAGCAGAACAGCAAAGACAAGAGCAACAAAGACAGGAACAGCTAAGACTGTAGCAATTGAGACAAGAACAATTAAGACAGGAGCAACAGAGGTTAGCGTAACAACAGAGGCAAGCTTAGCAGCAGAGACAAGCGGCTGCTGCAGCAGAGCAACAGCGTTTAGCTGAGGAGGCTCGATTGGCCGAGGAGAGAAGGAGATTAGAGTAACAACGAAGAGTGGAGTAACTAGCAAGATCTTCAGTAACAGTAATTCAGAGACAAATTAACCAAAAGACTTTGGTATTTGTCAACACTATCAGTGGCCTTCCTTTAACTGACAGTATTGTCAACGGGTTACTGCAGGCAATAAACAATCTGAATCGAGACACTGGGAGAACCGATCCCATTATCATGGTTTTGATAAACGGGCAGCCTATCCTCAACAATGTCACTACTTCAATTCAGGGTCCAATCTATTTCACCACTGCTTCTGGCGCAGTAGTTGCTGGAGATACTCTTTCTGCCCTTCAGCGAATAGTGAGCTCGTTCAATAGTGGAAGTACTGATGTGATTATTAGAAACTCAACTACTACTGAGACAGGAGGGTCTAGTTCTACAACTACAACTGTAACAGTGTACACTATCAATGTTTTAACAACTCCCTACGTTACCAGCAACTCAGGAAGTTCATTGAACCAGGCCTTTATTAATGCGTTGGTTCAGGCTTTGAACAACTACAATTCTGGAGTAATTAGAAACAATCAGATCATTATGGTGTACAGTAATGGTCAACTGGTTGATACCACCTCAAGTGCTTTCTTTGGACCAATTTACTTTATTACTTTCTCAGGCCAGGCCCTATCTGCTCAACAAATAGTCAGTTTACAACAGATATTCAGCAGCCTGGCAACAACTTATAATGTCAGTTTCTACACCTCTCAATCCTCCGCCACTACTAACACTGTTTCCTCAGATAGCTTCTGCGCTCGCTCTCAAGGGTCCATCTGTGTGGCATGTATTAATCGATACTATCTCAACAGAGCCACAGGAAGATGTACGATGGTCAATACCCAATGCAACGCTTATGATGAAGCCACAGGAGTTTGTCTCAGTTGCTATCAGGGCTACACTTTACAGAATGGATAGTGCTATATAGTGGTAAATCAGTAATATGATGCCAACTGCAAAACTCCTTCACCTTCTGGAACTGGCTGCATTTAGTGCTACCAAGGATATATTGCTCCCAACCAGGGTCGATGTATGTTGGCTAATCCTCAGTGCAGAACATACACAAATACTGGAGCCTGCCTCAGCTGCTACAACGGATATGTTCTTTCTGGAGGAAATTGTATTGTGGCTCCCCCTTCAGCCTCAGTAGCTAACTGCAGAGCGTTTGCCAATGGTGTCTGTACACAATGTTCTCAAGGTTATATTCAAGTGGCAAGCGGACAATGCCTGCCTGTCAATCCCCAGTGCAGAACATTCAACAACCAAACTGGATAGTGCCTGAGCTGTTACCCAGGTTATGCTTTATTGAATGGAAACTGCTTGATTAGCGCAGTACAGACTTCAAACGACCCTAGTTGCAGAAGATATAACGACAGAGGAGCCTGTGTGGAGTGTTCTGAGAGATTCTATATGCAAGGAACTAGATGCGCTCAAGTCAGTGATTTCTGTAATACCTACGATAGGATGACTGGAGCCTGTACCAGCTGTTACAGAGGATACAACCTTCAAAATGGATAGTGTTATAAATTGCTTGTCGTCCAAACTGCACTACCGACTATGGCTGCTCCTATTACTAATACAGGATCTTCTTCTCAGACTGCCGTGACTGAAACCACTATCAGAAGACAAGGAAGTGCTGATCTTCAATTTGGAGTACTTACTGTTCCAGTTTAAGGTGGAACAGTAGTCACTCAGGGAAATTCTGGAGATATTTCGACCGTCGGAACCACAACCACAGGAACCACTACTACTGTTATCAGTAACCCAGCCATAACTGGGTCAATGACTGGGTTCGGAAGTACGAGTTCCGGAAGTTCCTCAAGTTCTACAACCTCTTCAACAGGTGGAGTCATCAATCCAGTTTTCCCTGCTTCGTTTAACCCAGTTGCAGTTAATCCATCGGTTTGGGGACCATCAGGCGGCTCATCATTCTTCAGATCCACTGCTGATCAACCAGGTACTGCCACTTTGCCTATCGGAGTAGCAGTCGGGGGATCTGCAACGGCTGTCTCAGGAAGCGCACCAGCTGTAGCTGTCGGGGGAGATGCATCCGGGCAATCTAGAACAGCTACTACTGTTACAACAACTAGCCGAAACGTGACTGTTTCTGCAGCTCCTACTACATCAGTATCAAGCACCATAGTTAATGTTGGAGGGGGATCAAGTTCTTCTGGGTCAGGTTCTTTTGGGTCAGGTTCTTTTGGGTCAGGTTCTTCTGGATCAGATTCCTCTTCTGGATCTAGTTCTGGATTCTCAAGTACCTCATCTTCATCTGGATCATCTTAATCTGGATCATCAAGTTCTGGAATGATGAACGTAAACAATCCTGGGCTAACAACTTCAAGTTCTACAATGACAACCAGGACAATCAATTTTGGAGATTCAGACTCAATTACGATACCAGGCTGCAAGAAATCAGACAGCAATGGAATGTGTACCGACTGCCTTGACAACTGGACAATGTTCAATGGCATTTGCTTGCCGTCATGATTGCAAATATCTGAGAAAATATATTCTATAAAGTAAAGCGGTTGTTATGCGATGTCAGCCCATAGACTCAATAAGACTGGCTGTTATGTACAGAAAGCCGTCTTATTTGTCGTAGCAAGTGTCGTAAATAGGGTCTAACTTCCATTCTAAATAAGGGAGGTAATTACAGGCAGTCAGAAGCCGATCAGAGCAGAACAGAAAAACAGACTGATTAGGCTACATGTTGTAAACCTTTCTAATTTCCTGCAGTAATGTTGCTACTTTGCACTACCTGTGTGTGACTATTCTAGAGTGGCACAATGAGTACATTTTAAAAGGTTTGGCAGTAGCGCCAACCGCTATGCGAAATTATTCTGAGAGCTAAACGACTATGCAGATATAAGAGTCCATTTTCCTGCAGCTGTTTATCGAGCTTTTGAGCATACGGCCCTGGTAGATTTCCTTGCGTTGTTACAGCGTGTGTTATTGTTTGAAACTACTTCCTTTTTGCATTATACTTTCAATTAATTATATTAGAATTTGAAGTTGGTCTCTATGCACATCACTCTCCTTTATTTATTTGCCTGTACTGCTGCCTGAGATTTACGTTCTATTCGATGTACTTGTCCATTCTGAATAGGCAACTACTTACATTTAGTCGGCTTAGTATGTTATTCGCTTATCTCGCTGTCTCTCCACTAGCCTAGAAAGTATATCCTAACGCAACATTCCCACTGTCTATCGCAGAATCACCTGCCTTTCGTTCTGATAGGCTCGAAACTCCACTTTAGATATTAGTTCGTTGAGGGATTCTTCTGAGTTGAGCTTTTTCTGAGGATTAGAAGATACCTATGGAAGGCGAGCTGGTTTAGGTTAAGGTTATTTGGGTGGTGGTTTACTAATGATCGCTGGAGTGACAGGTTTTTACTGAACTATGGAAATAAAAGACTGTGGTTTCTGTGTTTGTATCGGTTGTTTGGTTTACTTCTCAGGAGTAACTGGAACTACATCAGCCGGTGGTGGGAGCGGTTTAGTGGGCTATGGAGTAGCGGCTGGAATTTAGATATCTTTGGGTTAAATTTGAATTAGATTGGCTGGCTTTTTCTTTTTGGTTTACTTTGCTTTTGGTTATTTCTTTGTTTTCTTCACTTAAGTAAACTCAATTACCACCTACTCCGAGACAGGCTCTTATTTCACAACAGCTACCTCCTATGCTTTACTCTAAGGCTTTAACTCTTATATGATCTTTTACTTTTCATAGCTGATTTCTTCCTATTTAACTCCCTCCGCACTCTTATTCTACGGATGCTTGACCTCAATCGACCTTATCTCTGATACTTCTTGTTTGGGTACAGGCACCTATTAAATTACACTCGGAGGCGTAAGTTAGAGTATTTATTAATATTTAGTCTAAACCACTGGTTGCAATATTACTTGTTACTGAATAGGTTACGGAGCAGCAGGTAGAGTGTAGTTTGCAGGTGGCTCTGGAAGTTAGTCTACAGTTTAAATGAGTTGAGTTACGCTTACAGTTGAAGTAGGTGGTTTCTTTTTGGTAGGTTGAGATTTCTTTTACTTCTTCTTGGGCTTAGAACCCATATTGATTTCCACTATCTCCTATGTATACTAAATAATTGGTGCAGCTAATGCCTGCTGGTTGGTTTGTTAACTGATTTACACCATTTAAGGCATTACTTTAGGTACTTCATGAACTGTCAGTTAAATTGACTTTGGTGTCGGTTCAGTTTACAGCAATTTAGCAGAGGTCTATACTGGCGGTATAATTTACATTGGTTGCGGCTCAGTTGCTATGTTCGGTAGGTTCTCTTTGTAGGTGGAGGTCACTTATTAGGATTTTTGGGGATATTTTGCTTAGGGTTGGAGTTCAGGTTGAGGCTAGGGTTGGAGTTAAGGTGGAAGCTGAATAATTCTATCGAGTTTAGGTTAAGTTTATTCAATTTCCAAAGTTTATATTAAGTTATTCTTAGGCTTCTTAGTTGGCTTTTTATCGACCGGTTTCTTTTTCTTAGGTTTCTCTACCCTTACCTCCACCTACTCTGTTTCAACTGGGTTCTCTGTCGAAATATCCTCACTCAATATTGGCTCCACTTTAGGTTCTTCAACTTGCTTTTTCTACTCAACTGCTGCTTATCTTTCAATTTACTACACTACTGCTACTTTCTACACTACTTCATTACTGACTTCAGCATTTACTGTTTGTTGTTTATCATCCTATTTATAATTATTCGCTTAAGTTAGTTGTTATTTTTTAGCTATACTCTCTACTTCTTTAGGCTGACTCATGTAATCACGAGGTTGCTAGGTCTTGGGTTTTTACTCAACCTTTTAGACTTGCATTTCCTATTTCTTTTACATACTTTTGATTTTTGTGGGCTCTTAGGCGATGAGTCTCTGTTTTTGGGACTCTTCCTCTACATAGTTCACTATCTGTGAGGAATCAACTTCTTCCGCTGCTATATCGATAGCTGCTGTAGGTTTCTTCTTTTTAGGTTTATATTATGCTGCTTTCCCTTTTAGAACCTTCTTATCTACGATAGGCATAACGATTGTTTATTAGATCTGTTCAACCTGTGGCTCCACTACTACCACTTTTTGCTCAGGAGACTTAATTATTTATTTTGTATCTATGGGGCCCTCGATTAGAACGATTTTAGGCTGCTCTTTGAGCACTTCTATTGGCATCTATGGCGCCTTTGATGTTGGCTGTGTTTCTTATTGAACAGGCTGCTAGGTTGGAGCCTGAATACCAGAAAGAGCATCTTTATAAACTACATCATCATGTAGGAATTAGCCTACAGCAGGGAGGGCCTAAACAATTACTGGGATAGAGGCTTAGTGCGACTATTATTCAAAGAGGATAACCGAAGAAGCAGCCTTCTTTTTAGTTGTCTTTTTAGACTTCATTTTTAAGCAGAATATGATCGCGCCACGTAATCGTAACCATTATAGAAGCAGAGGATCGCAGGAAATAGGGTTAAGTTATTCTATTAATGTATTAGCTTCTAAAATAAATGGAAGTTTTTTCCATTCCTCTTAAATCGTTTTCCATATTCCATAATCTATTATCACCCATGAAGACTATCTTTGTATTAATCTTCGCAACCTTAGCATTCCTTACCCTCGCCCAAAGAGGCCCTCAAGGCAGACCCTTCGACTCGGCTTCTGCTGCGAAAGGCCTAGGAATTAACTTAAACGCCGATCATTGTAAGGTCATTGATGGGGCTGCTTCAACTATTGCCTCACACGCTGGCACCATTAAGAAGGTGTTGTCAAGCACTAAGGGAGCCAACAGCAAAGAACTGGTCAGAACATACAGAGAACTGGAGAGATTACTGCCAATAATGTTGAACAGAATAAAATCCATGAAACCGTTAATGGAGGAATTTGTGCACGTTGAATGCATTCCTAGAGTTGCAAAGATGGTATTCCCTGATGTGAGAGATATTTTGAAGCAAGCTATGAGTATGACTCCTCTCTTCAAGAACCTCGGTCTAGAGAAAGAAATCTGGAGAACCGTCGGAATGATTGAGAAGTGGCTATTCACCTTCGATCAATGATAGTCAATCTACTCATCAACTGTATTTATTTTTAATTGTCAATCAATGTAATTATCAATAATACTTGGATATATGAAAAAGTGGGTTTTAAGTTTTTAGGAGGTATAAAGGTATAAAGTTTTTGGGCGGGTCAGGATCGCCTAATATTATAATTAATCACATGAAGCAAATACTGATTTTATTGGTATTGGCAGTTACCATCCTTTCTCTGAGGTTTAAGGCTCAAAAACAATGCAAAGTAATCATCAACGGAATAGATATTCAGACAAAAGTCAAAGGAAATATAGTGGGATACAAGGGCTCCAAGCCTGACTTCGAAAAAATGATGGTGCAAGTGAGGGTGGTTGTAAAGTAGGGGAAAAATGGTAAGACTAAGAACTAATCGGTTATCATACCTATGAAAGATGGTGACTTTAGCTAAAACACAGGTTGCGCTGGATTCGCTTTCTTTGAGAGTGGTGACGATGATACGGAAGATCTGAAAGAATCACCCTCAAATAAGGCCGAAGATCCCAAATCATAGGCCGATGACACTAAACAGCCAAAATGACCTATGTAACCCTAAATGTATTTCGGATATTCTATTGTGGTATTGGTTAGGATCAAAGACTACGATGATTAATATTTGGCATGTAGTTCAATAGACATAATAAAATACATGAACATGTTCAGAAGCAGCAATCACAGTCGATCGGACATAGCTTGGTGTTGCCTCCTTTACCAATTTTTAACTGATCCTCAGAGTATATTTTGATTCCAGCATCTACTCTCAAGTAACCTGATTACTAATTGGTCTTTCTTGCCTTCTCTTCCTATCGCCACTGTTTCTCTAAATCCTTCTTTGCCTTTTTCTAAGATTTCTGCTTATCTGTCTATTTCTTAGTTATTATCTTCATCTTCTTCGCTTTGCTAAATATCTAGTCAATAGGGTTAGACTTCTCCTTAGGCACCTTTGTATTCTACTACACCTTCTTTTTGTTATCATTTTTCTTATTCTTTTTGTTGGCAGGCTGTGCGTTTGGTTTGGATGCTTCAACTTTCATATTAATAAACATTATCATAGTTGGGAAATAGTTCTGCACTCTTCGTGAGTAGATGGAGGACTTCCGCATATCTAGCACACTTTCAAATCCTCTGCATACATCTGCCCTGCTGCAATCAGACTATTTTGATACGGCTAAAAACTCTCCTAAAGCAGATTGACTACTGGTGCCTAAATAAATACAATATTACTTAAGGAATTGAAGGAATTTAGACTTCAGCAGTGCAATTAATACTGTTTATCAGATTGTTAAAGTCAGTTCGCACCTTGCCCAGTCTAAATTTTAAGTTGCTTTGTCCTTAGTATGCCTTAACAAACTAGTAGAGTCTGCAGGCTACGGTGAACATGATGCTAGCTTTGTGGCATTGCTGTTTTAACTAGGGTCGTTAAGCCATTCGGGTTAGTTAGCTAGGTGAGAGAGTAGTGAGTTTTTCGTAGAGATTATTTTTGAGGTCCTCATGTAACTTAATGATCTTCTCAATTATCTGTTTATTCTGCCGGCATCTTTGAACGAAGACATTGCCAAACTTTATTGAAATGAGCCCTATTTGTAGGAACGACTAAAGGCGTTTTTGTGGATTTTTGAGAGTCTTTATTATTCTCTTGAATATCTCCTCATACTATGGGTAGTTTAATACCACTTAGTTACTAACCTGTGCACAAAGAGATAGTCCGCACCTACCCAAGCATAGTTCAGCCACTGCTTTGGTCTTATTCCTCTACAAGTTGCCTATCTTCTATTTTAGTCTCTTTAAAGCTGATGTCACTTCCTCCTACTCTTACTCCTCCACCACTCTGGAGTAGGTATCCGACAACTAGGCTATATCTGAGACCTTCGTTAACTATTTGCCGATAAAAGATGCAAGTTCATAGAAGTCTAACTGTTAGAGCTCGTTTCTGAGCTATCTATAGAACTTTACACTGCATTCCCACTTGTTAAGGGTGAAGATCTTCCTCCATTCGTCCTGTGTTTGTACCTAGAGTCCTTCTAACACTTTAGGTTTAGGCCTCATTTGAGAAGAAAACATTACTAATGGTACAGCTTTATGTATTGGCTTCTCCTCAACTTTATCTGGCTTCTAACTGTAAAAACCCATTGAAATAGAGGAGGCGAGTGGAGTTTTACTTATTGCTTGCGGTTGGGAATGGTTGCCGTTAGAGAAAATATCGAAATCGTTGGTTTATGGCTGTAGAATGAAGGCTGAGGGAGGATCAATATTCTGGTGGAACTGGAGGGAAGAGATCATCTGAGGAGGAGGAATAGTCGGAGGAGCTTATTCCTATTCGAAACAAAACTCCTCCTCTTCTTCGTCTTTAGGTACAGTCACTTCTGGGATAATCTATTTTAGACTTAACCTTTTCCTATCTGGACTAGGCGGATGTACAATCTGCTATACCGTTTGTTAAAATTCTCCAAATTCTCCAAATTCTCCAAACTAATCCTCTTAGTTTGGTTATCTATGACCGTTTTGCTATATTGGGTTAGATAGTTGTTGTTAGTCTTTGAAAGGAGAAGCTTAGATTATTTACTCAGACTTACACTCTTAAATGTACCTTCCAGGAGACTCTACCCTAACATCAGATCCCACTAGGGCTGAAGATTACTTCCGTTACTAGATATTGGCATTTGAGTTTAAACTATGGTTTTGTATATTTTAGGGTATTTTACTGTCGTTATAGCTTAGATACAGTTAGTTAATACTTGCAGATGGCTTCTTTAGAAAAGAGGTGTTGGCAATAGGTTAAGGAAGGGTTAGAGGAAAGCCAGGGCTGCTACTGCTAACGGGTATCCCAAACTACGTTTCATCTAAGTCATAGATCGATACTGGCTTTTTCTCCATCGCTTTTGGTTACTATTTTTGTTATTCTATTACCGCAACTGAACTAACTTAATTAGTTTTTGGTTAGCTGTGGCCATTAACTTCGGTAGTTTATTATTGGAAGTACAATTAATCCTACTAGGTAGCGTTTTTCTAAGCACGTTAAGTAGATTTGAGGTTGGAGACGGAACCAGGATTTGTGACGACCTCTGGTACATTGAGAAATTAATCTATTTAGTTCTTAGAGGGTTGTTTGGACTATTCTACAGGGTCAGGAAGTATCTACATATCGAAAATCTATAGCTTGGGGGTCGAGTAGTTAATTATTTGGCTTAAGTTTGGCAAATGTTGCTACTAGGCTTTGTGAGGAATCTCTCTGGCCTATGTTTAGGAAGGTTTGTCGCTTTAGTTGTGTTAATCTTAGAATTAGAACTCCTAATCTTCGTCATTAGCGGTGGGTACAGTTGGATTTTGTTTGCCTTTGGAATGAAACTCATCCATATCGATGCTTATCAGTTCATTTATGTTAACTGGCTTTTAGCTCTTGACTACAGCGGGTTGGAGCTTGATCTCTCCTTGGATTATCGGTACCAAGATGGGCAAAGTTGGTAAATCCAGTATGTTCGTCGGAGACTTGAGGGAGATTTCTGTACTGATTCCTTTACTATCTTCGAATTCAAAATCGAATATTGACTAGGGTTTTTATAGTTTAGGATGACTAACCTGTGCATAATTAGTTTCTGGAATGTTGGTTAATACTGCCGAAAGCTGTTAGCTGTTTTTCCTTGCCATAGCCTAACCTCGCTCCAGCTGCGTAAAGCTCATAGGGTTGTTCATAGATCTTGGCGACTTTGTTTGCATAAGGTTTACAAAAGCTTCATTTGTGTTTGTCATTGGAATAACTATCTAGGACAGATTGACTGACATTCGCTTATCTGGACCCTTAGCTGTATTAAACAGATCTCCCTGGGTTTATGGCTCTTACCCTTAAAAACTACCGAATTCCTAATCCTCATTTGCATGGCTGGACACCTTCATTTTCTATAGGGAAGCTGCATCGGTTAGATAGTTGAGTGTGAAACCGTTCTACTGTGACTTCTTTGGTTGCTGCGCTCCTCCGCTTTTGATGGTGGAGGCCAGCTGCCCAATAACCTCCATATGGTCTCCGTAAGACTTCAGGTATTGGGGGTTTACCATTGCATCCGGGTTGGTTTATATTTCTCTAGCTATGCGGTACAGTGACTACTTAAAGTCTTCGCTCTGCAGAAGGTAGGCTGTGATTTGGCATTGATCTTTTCTAAACGTCCTCTCTAAAAACTGTGTAGATTCGTAGGGCTTCTTCTTCTTGAACTCTTCCTTGAGTCCGTTGAGGTCAAACAGTAATCCTGAGTCTATTGTTAGCACTACCTTCTAGACGTTCGTTCTGCATAATATAGACGTGTTTTTAATTTCAGAAATCATCACTATTCTTATACTTGTTGACTATTAATATGCTTGTACCTTTACTCACAAATCTACTTGTTAGCTTATCTTCAGATTGGGTTGTAGTGAACCGATTAGGCTTCTACTGCTAAACTATACTAATACTTTGACCTAATAGTTGAAGTAGTTACTTACAACAGTTGTTTATGTATAAATATTAAATATGGCAATTACTACACAGATCTCTAGCACACAGACTGTTTAGTAACGCATCGCTGCGATGGATTCTTTGAAATAGCCAGAGCTAAGAGTACTGCTGAAGGACTACGAAGCTTCCATAGTTTCTCCATGGAGAAAATTTTCACTCATCGGATACAATGTAGTGGGATGCGCTGCACTAATGTTATTTGGCGTATCTTCGAGAAGAATCTACATCTGACCTCCTCTGTCCGATAGCACTTAAAACTAGCGGATTT
>JAOXNN020173426.1:0-26229 GCA_028571205.2 Hydropsyche betteni | reverse complement strand
AACCCCTTGAGTATTAGTTGTGTTATGTGTTTGAGAATTCATATCGACGACTGTTATCTTAAATTTACAAATAAGAGTAAATATTGAGCATTATTAACAATATTAAATTTGAATACAAACTAAAAATCATATTGTACTTCATTTCAGTTAAAACCTAATATCGTTTATTGGTTGACTGCTTGGGTCAAAATTGCTTGCTCTATCGGGTGCTTCTACTTTCCGACATTCTTCTGTTGTCCCCATTTTTCCAGCATCCTTCGATCGTCTTCCATGGAGGCCTCGGACCATCCTGTCTTCCTGAGCCACACAAATTAAGTGCCAACCCAACTCTGAACCCAGGTAGCCCGTAGACAACTTTCAGAGGTTTATTGATTAGCTATGTCAGTTATGAATTGCCCCCAAAAGTCAATGTACGTTAGGTCAACTCACCAACCACCAAATCACAGACAGACATACCGCCAATAAACACTAGCAGTTTTGAACTTACTCTCAATAGCATAGACTCCAAGACACAAGTCAACAGGTTATGGATATGGATTTAGGGTCAGACTCAAAGGTAAGACACGGTAGGGGGAACAGCGTATTCTATAGGATCTGAGACGGACTGCAGGACAGACAGGAAAAAAGCTGCCTGCTGTCAGAGCGATCGTTCGTTTTCGATAATGAAATGGATAAAAAATTAAATCTGTAGAACTTATGGTTGTTTTGTCGAATTAATCGGTGGAAAACGAACCAGACTCACGCAGTTTGCAGTACTAAAGCTCCGCTGTTCGTCGTCCCGTCTGTCTTTACCGTTGTTTTCCGAGGGTCTTACTGAGACCCACTTTCTGAACCTTGGGGGTGTGCTGGCATGAATCCTTGGAAGACTGATAATAATAAATTGGAAGAAGTAATGAGTAAAACAAGACCAAAGAGCGCCCAAATAAGGGCAACGCCCCCTAGCTACCTAGACTCCTACACGTAAGGTGTTGAGGCGACTTCGTTCGACACCGAGTTCCATGGAAAACGCGTCTACAAATTCGTTCCTGTCTAATAAACAGAGTGCCAGGGTAGCTTTGTCAAGAGGCTCGAGTGCACTCTCAAACTGCTAAAGTCCAAAACACAAGAGTGCTTTCAGAGGACACTGGAGTGCTCTCAACTCCCCATATATTATATATAAATTACCTAAATAGCAGAAGCTCTCAAGGCTCTCGACGACACCCTGGAACAGTGTCTCGAAGAAACAATCCCTGAGCTCCTCAAGTTTTTGTTAGAGCGTTTAGTGGAGAACGTGCCAAACACCCTCATTGGGAAGCTCATCTCGAACGTCTACTGCCATCTAAACACGGTTTCCAAGTTCTCCAAAACATACAGACTCTACCTCCAAAATAAATAGCAGCAGTAAGGCGCCGGCGACGACACAACAGCAGAGGGAATGAAGAAGTCCCTGGATGAGATCGAGAAGTACATCCAGTCGAAGGAATTCGCAGAGATGATCAACAGCTAAATAGAAAACGTGGCCTTCCAGACGTTCGAGGTGTGCAAAATATGCAACCAGAGGTTTTCCATTCAGAGTCTGCAGACCCATCTGGAGTTCTGCAGTCGTCGGACGGGAGTTGAGGAGAGAATGGTCGAGAACACCAAGTCTCTAAGGCTGCTCAACTAAAAGCTGAAGGCAGTCATTCGAAAGCTCATCAAGAAAAGCTGCGAAGAGGAAACTGTCGACGAAAAGTAGACCGTCCTGCTCAAGGTCTACCGCAAGTACTACAAACTCATAGAGTAGAAGCTCTAGGGCAAGAACTTCCACAACCAGCTCATTCCTTTCCTGATGAAGGTCAAGTCAGAGGTGGAGTCGCTAGACGAGGAAGTCTTCAGGTAGATCCACGACAGTTTCATGTCGCTCATCAGGCAAAGAGACGAGCTAAGCAGACAACTCCAGGATCTATCAGGCGTGTAGGCCAACAAGCCAGTAATAAATGTGCAGAGTCTGCAGTCCGTGTTTCGGTTCGACTCCATCGATGAGGAGTAGAACATCAAGGAAATACGCAAGAAGTGGGAGAACAACATCTCCATCAAGATAATTTGCCACGATCAGGAAGGCGAACAGCCAAAACACGGTCGTCACGTCGGCGACAACTTCACGACTCCTCACCTACTCAGCCTGAAAACTATTTCTGACACCTAGAAGCTCCACAACTCAGAAAAGGCGTTGCTGAACAACAAAGACAAATGCAAGAAGCTCAGTCTCAGGGGTAATGTTGCGCTTATTCAGACTTCATCCTGTTCAAGTACCTGGGCAAGGGAGCCTTCGGCAGAGTGTACTTGGTTAAGAGAGTGGCCACAGGAGACATGTACGCCATGAAGATGATTCTCATCGAGGACTCAGACAGCATCGAAAAGAGCAGGGACTTCGTCAACGAGCTGGGAATCTTCAAAAAGCTGTCGGGCGAGTACCTCGTCAAGGCCGCCTTTTCCTTCACTGAGGGCAAAGGCCACTTTTTCTTCTTGGAGTACATGCCAGGAGGGGATTTAGCGGGCATACTGGAGAGGGAGATATACCTCAGCGAAGAGCAGGCACGCTTCTGTCTCGCCGAAGTGGTGTTGGCGCTGGAGCATCTGCATGACGAGGGAATCATCCATCGAGACCTAAAGCCGCAGAACCTCCTGTTCGACAGTGAGGGCCACTTGAAGCTGGCAGACTTCGGACTGTCCAAGGAGGGAATCTAGCTGAAGATACACTGCCAGCATCAGGAGAAGCTCTACGCTCCCGACTACATCGACACCGAGGAGAGTCTGCAGAGCAAGAAGACCATGAAGAAGGTGCTAATCTGCAAGTAGAGTCGGCTGCCCAGTCGAATCATCGGCACGCCTGACTACATCGCTCCCTAGGTGCTGCTCAACCACGGCTGCTAGAACTTTACGATCGACTGGTGGAGTTTCGGAGTGCTCGCCTACTAGACTCTGGTGGGCGAGCGTCCTTTCGGAGGGCAGACGATAGAGCAGGTATACGACAATATCCTGAATCTAAGAATGGATTGGCCACCCATAGGCTACGGCAGCGAGATGATGAGTCCTGAGGCTCAGAGCCTAATCAGCAACCTGCTGAAGCCGAACATCGACTAAAGACTGGGAGCAGGAGGCGCTGAGGAGATAAAAAACCACCCGTTCTTTAAGGGGATCAGCTGGGACGAGATCAAGACCATGAAGTCGCCGATACCGGTCAGCGTGAAGGAAGAGGTAGAGGACCAGGAGCCGAACGACTTCCAGCTGAGGAAGGAGATCTACAAGATGAGCCGCAGGTCGAGCATCATGAGCCAGGAGTTCGAGCTGAGCAGACTCTACCGACATGACCTGCTCAAGAAGGAAACCATAAAGTCGGGAGAGTAGACTGTGTCGCGAAAGGTAAACACAAGCTTATTTAGGTGGACCACCTCAGGAGGTGCAGCACCAGACTGTCGATCGGCCTCTGGACCTCGCCACCGGTTACAGAGAACTAATTATGACCGTTTATGCCTATTGAATATTCAATCTACACCAGGCTGCTAGGCCGACAACACGATCTCATGGGGTTGTATCAAATATCAATATCAATATCAATAATTAAATGGAAAGCACTCCGACAGAGGAGCACTCAAAGGTCACAGAGCCTGCTGAGGAGAGCAACCCTTTCGCCAACTCCAAGCTCTTCAACCAGACCCTCTCCAAGATGACCTCTCGTTACATACACAGCAAAATGCTCGTTTCTCCCAAAGAGTCTTAAGACTTGAAAAAGATTGACCTCAGACATATGTGTGATAATGTCGTCAACGAGTTAGAAGTCGTTGAAAAAGAGGCCGCATATGACTACATCAAGGTAAGTGCTTAACTCAAAACATTAAGCGATTAAATTTCCAAAAGCGACGAGATAATGGAGGAACTTTAGGGTGTTCTATATGGTTTCCGAGACCACCTTCAGTCAATCAAGTCCTAGATGACTACTCTTCAATAACGCTCTCTCAAAATGAACACACAGCTCTCCAATCGAAAGAAATTGCAGAAGATGCTTTTGACTTTTGTCGAGAGTGCAGTCCTAGATAAATAGCTTATCGATGCCATATGTACTGGTCCAATAGATGAGACATTTGTGGAGCACATCAAAGCCCTGCTGCAAAAACTAAGTACAATCTAATAGATTCAGACTATTTGAAAAATACTGCAATTTCTTCAGATTCTAAAGCAGTAAAGGAGCTCCAACCTGAGTTATAAAAACTCAAAGTCAAAGCATCAGCCCGTTTGAGAGACTTCTTGTTAGAAAAGATTCAACTTTTAAATAAGCCGAAGACAAATATTCAAGTTATGCAGAGGGAGGTCCTCGCAAAGTACAAGGTATTCACAGAGTTTCTCAAAGATCACTTTCCACCGGTACTTTTTTTGCTACGAAGATTTATACTGAAATTTGCAACGTCTATCGCTAGATACTGTCTAAAATTTACCTCAAAAACTACAAATTTTTCTTGTTTGAAGTGGAGAAACTCCAAGTTGACTTCTACAAGAAAACTGACACTCTCATACCTTCAAAGCATTAGGAACTCAGATTATTTTTATAGCAGACAAAGCCCACATCCTTCAACCAGTAGAAGAAAAGTATTTTCTCTCTGATGAACAGGTAAAAGATCTTAGAGGGCAGTGAAGACACCATCCTGTTCAACATAGCCAACCAACAAGGAAATAAGTTCTCGATGGAACAGATTTTCAGAAACATTAATAAGATGCTTATTGAAAATGTGGTTTTTGAGATTGTATTTACTGCAGACTTCTTCAATCTTCGTTCTGAGGAAGCGATAGAAATATTTGGAGCAATATTTAAGCCAAGCGTAAATGTGTTTATGTAGAAACTGAGGGAGAATATCAAAGAGACATACGATATTTATGCTGTGATGCTCATAACCATCCTCAACTAGAGAAATAAGCGAACTTTTAGAGAAAAGAATCTTAATGCACTCAACTCCTACTTTGAACTACTATTTATCTAACTCTGGCCCAAGTTCGAGCATCTGTTCGACTTTCATCTAAAGAACATTCGGCCTCCTAATGTCGTTGCCTTCCGAAATGTTTAAAAGACAGCGGCACCTAAGTTGTTATTGCAGAGGTATGTAGATTTCATGAGTTCCATATACAAGCTCTACTCTTACTTCTAAGACACCAGCATCAACATGGTAACCTCCAGAATACAAATGATGAAAGAAGGGTTCTTGTAGCTGCTTAAGAGAGTTTCGAAAGAACAGGGTAAAGAGTTTTAAGGATTGGTTTATCTTCTAACTTCCTACTAATTTATCGTCTTCGGACTAAGTAGCATCGAAATGGCCAACCCAAGACGAGAATACTTCTAGGAGATAGAGGGTTGGACTAAGTAGATAGTGCTAGCTGTGGAGAGAATATCACAAATTTATATGAAAGATTACTTTAACGAGCTATTGGAGTTCGTTAAAAAGTATTTCAAGTAGAGTGAGCTTGGCAATGAGGAGGGAAGATAAGTATCCATCAATCCTGCAGTAGACAACCGCCAGTTAGAGTTGATAGTCACCGATCTCTCTACTAACCTGACTAAAAAGATCGAATCCCTTAGAACCTAGTGCGAATCCAGGTTTAGCACTCCTTCTAACAAAGTCATTAAGGCCATCGTGAAGTAATTCACTCGAATATTCATGAACTCTTACAACTCATTCTACAAATACGTCAAACTCGCACAACCAGGACTGGTAGGAGGCAGTATGCAGCCACACAGCTTGATGAAGGAGCTGAACGGACTGTTCAAAAAGTACACAAACTGATAGTGAATATTGAGGATGATCCACAATTATAATTATATGAATCAATAGATATTGACTAAAGCATCCAACATAAACAAAAGTTGGGATCACATCTGTTTCAAACGATGCGTCAAAAGCTTGGAAGATAGACTAACAGAATAACAATACGACTGCCTAAGTAATGCATAAAAAATTTAGGATCCTGTACAATTAAGTTTTCTTAAGCGATGAGGATGGTCAAAAAATGAATGAGTGATGTTAGTGTAATATATTCAAAGTATAACTAAGGGATCATTAGACTTTAGCATTTATGAAGAGCGCATATTTGTTATCTTCCCCTATGTCTCTGGCAACTGTGGAATAAAGTAAAGAGCCGCTAAGCTTAGTAGGGCAAAACAAGTGAACGGAGATAGACTTGCTATTCTAGGAAGCTCCACTAGCAAGGGCATAAATGCTGAACCGCCAGAGGCAGCAGCCAAGCACAACCCAAAACCTAAGTTTCTGATTTTACTAGGGTACACTTCAACAGTGTAGTTCATGAGGACACTACCAATCAAAGAGACCGAGAATCTGATTATCTACATCTAAGTATATTTACCATAGCAGCAGATCGATATAGAAATTTTTGGAAACAGCCTTCACCCTTCGGTAGACAGTCAACAGGAATATTGAATAAGCTGACGAGTATACAAGCGATTCCAATCAAAGCTGCGAATCCAAAAAACGCATTAACCCTCTTTACTTTCAGAATAAGAGGAATAGACATTAGTGCAGCAACTATCTCACTAACGCTTAGTAGAATGAGGTTTTTAGAGTCCTCCTCACCAAGATAAGGAAGAATCATAAAGGTTCCGTAGTAAACAAACTCCCGATAAAACCACAGTATACAAAGTGGAATCGTTATGACTCTGAATGCTTAATAAAGAAGCAGATCAAAGTACGTATATTTTTTGTGCTAAATTTTTATTATCTAACTTTCGAACTCCCCTTCCAGTGAGTCATGGAATTCTCCTCTCATATTTTATCGTGCCATAGTATTTAACACCTAGCGAGCAGCATCGAAATCCCCTAACTTAACAATATATACTACCTTTAATTTCTGAGTAATAATAGGGAGAGTTTTGCCAGTACTTAGTCATCTGCCAGTAAACCAAAGAGTATGGCAGCAACACGAACAATATCATCCACAGCCAATCAGGGGTTTTCAATGCCATAGTTAGCGCCAAAGTGAAGGGTGCCGACCCATACGAAATAAACATCACCATAAAACACCAGGCCCTCCATTTCTATCCTCCTATTTCATTTATGTAGATAAAGGAACTAACATTCAGTCCCCGGCCAAAGAACCCTAAGCCCATGAAGCTAATAGTTTCGATGAAGTGAACTCTATTGATAGTTGCAGCAGCCATCATGGAGCATAGTACAATGCATTTAGTTATGAGAGGCAGATCAAAGTAGAGAGGACAGACCAACTGACCTGCAGCGCAAGAGAAGAAGAAGAGAGATGTCTGCAGAGTGTTGAGAGTAAGGGGGAGAAATGAATTAAGAGCACTGATCGATATGAGCAATATGCAGACGAGTATTAGCCGTTTCTTTTGGTAGTTGGAATTTTAGCCGACAAACTCTATGGCCTTGTAGAGTGGGAAACTAATATGCATTCCATCCTTATCAGGTTTGTCCATTTAAGATAATATTTAAACTAGTTTACCGATTAGTTGATACTGTTGTGTTTCACTCTAAAAATTCAGCTATTGAAATACTTGCGTCCAAAAGAGTCGAGTAGTCGAATAATTAGTCGAAGTTAATAGGGTAACATAGTTCTTAATCTTCTTTTACTGTCATGAAAGAGATAAAATCTAAGCAACAGAGTTTCAATTTATTAAATCCAGCAATTGTATTTCCCTCGATTTCCTTTTTTACTTTGATTTTGATTCAGTTTAAATTAACTAAATTCTATTACAGTTTTAATAATCCGCATAGATTTTCAAATTATTGTAGCAAAGGAATCAGAATTAACAGCTCAAACATTAACCTTATCTGATTCTTCTCAGTATTTGCCAAAGAAGTTCTTTAACTAGCTGATTCCCCACAAATTAGGCAACAATTATCAATATCCATCGAAAGCTTGTATCGATTTTCAATTCGATTGGGCTCAGCTGATTATATTTAATAATTTCCATGCAATCTAAACAGCCTTCTCAGAATCTGGTTGAACTATGGAACTTCGACCCTAAAGTCTATCCCTAGCTCATCTAACTCAAACAACAAATCAAATCCAAAAACCCTCATGCGACTGTCAGTGAAATTTCTCAGGATGACATGAGAAAAGGCCGCTACTCCAACCTCGACAAGTTTGTTGTTCTCTTCACCGCCAAAGACGAACACAACAAGACTGCCGTAGAGGCCCTAGCTAACCACGACCCTCTAAAGACTAAAGTTATCATGCATCCCATCGAAATCAAGATCGATAGACTCCCAAGGAAAACTGCCAGCAGCCTGCAGAGTATCCTGAAGTAGCTGGCAGTGACTGGTAACGGGCAGATCACAAATAATCTGGGTTCGACACCCAGTATGCTAGGCTCTCATTCGAAGCTGTATACAGAGCAGAAAGAACAAGTAAAACCAGTGGGCTTCTATTGTTACAGGAGCAAAAACAAGGAGTTCATACATAGAATGAATGAAGTTGCCTTCAAGTTCCAAGATTCTCCGATGATATAATTCAACTCCATCAAGAAAATACCCCTAATGTTAGAAAGACCTAACAAATATCAGCTGCTGGTAGTTTCGGCCTACGACCAATAGTCCATCTTTCCAGATTTAACCAGCATCAAGTCTCTAGATAATGGTAGACTCGTCACCATACTCTTCGACGATGGAACTGAGGAAGATGCTAGTCCTTATTTTAATATGGTCACTTCAGACCCCCTCTAAATTGAACAGCAACTTAGAGTAATGGTAGCTAGAGCTGCCTCCACAGCAAAATCAACTCTCATTCCTATTCAATAGTACTATAACAGCACATTCACAAGCAGTGCAGTCCCCTCTAAGGTGGCGCTGGGTCCATAATCAATCATGTCTCGCTCTATGAGTCCAGCCAGAACATCTCTTCTTACTGGTACAAGAAGGTTGATACCCAATCAAACAACTATTATTCAAAATACTCCTGTCTATGTATTTGACTATGCCGATCCCAACTACAGACAGTTATATTCACAAATACCAGGCCATATCGTTACTAACCAAGTCCCTTATGTTAATCAACCTTCCATCCTCCTCATACCTGCCCAATACGCACCCCAAATATTAGCATCACAGCTCCATCCCAACTTAAGAGTTGCTATTTACGGTTAAAACCTACAAGGTTACCATACTCATCCTTCTGTCTAAATAATCACTAACAATCCCGATCAACTTCGAAACTTCTTCATGAACAGAATACCTACATCTCAAGTAAGCACAATAGTCGCACAACCAACTCTACAAACTATCAGTGTAACACCCAGAAGAGTGACAGGGTCCTCCTTACCCCATAGCCGTCTAACTTTCGCAGATCCTCAAAGTGTTACCCAAACATCGAGGCTAGTTATTCAACCTCAAGCCAATACATGGGGCAATGGAGCTGGAGGAGTGTTTCCGTCTCAAATTATGTATAGCAATATTCCACAATCACCTTATGGAGTGGCAATTCGGCCCAGTACAGTTGCAAATACTGCAATAATTACGCCCTAAAGACCAAACACCTCAGTAACCAATATGATCTCGAGTCCCAGCATCGCAAACTTAGGAATTACATCGCATGTAGGCTTTACATCAGGAAATTCAAAATCAAAAAACACCAGGAGAATAACTAATAATTAAGTAAATACTCAAAACTCCAACGGAAAGATCACTGTTTAATAGACTGTTACTGTAACTTAATAAATACAACCTATCATGCTCCAAATACCTATCCCCACTAGAATAACTGAAACTACCTCAAGCATCCCACCTACTCCACTCTTCAATCCTAAACCTGATACTCGAACCTTCAGACCTGTTGGAGCAGATCCAGCTCCTAACCCACCTACTCCCCCAGTCATCCCAATCGTTACTCCAACCCCGCCTACTCCAACTCCTGCTGTCCTTCCTATTCCTCCGAAGCCTCAAGAACCAAAAAAGGCAGATCCACCAAAGAAAGTTGACTATGCAACAGAAACAGATATAAAAATATCAAGATCAAAGGAGCATCAGCATATCCTTCACGAAGTTCCCGTGATAGTAGAGGTAAAGAACTACATAACAGAACCGCAAAATATCGGAGGCTCCAGAGCCACATATACTATCAACACGTTACCTACAACATAAATTCAAAGAGCCTTGTAGAGATCAAGAAGCAGAGTAGTCACTTAGGAAATTAGAGTTCATCCTCCAAACGCTAATCAAAGGATCGTGCAGTAAATAATCTCTAAACACACTGGAGACACATTGGTACCTAACGCTACATCAAGAACATCTTACCGTGGCTTGTCTTCTCGGGAAATCATTTCCAGTCGAGTCGCTGGGGATAGTCGTTGGAAAGTACATACCACGAATCAGCCAACTACAACTTACCATAGTCATTACTAAACAGAACCGGCGCATCTGAGAGTAATTGACTAAAAATATACTGTTGTCGCTCCACCTGTACATATTGACAGAGTTTCTCACAGAGATTTAGGCAGAACTTCAAGACACTACAGCATAACTCAGTCTCCTAAAGTACTGTAACGCTCTAGGACTCGTTTAGATGTAATCTCTAGCGAACCAGTGTACGATTATACAAGAGTGATTGAACCATAAGTCAAATAGATATTTAACACTACCGTCGATCGAAGAAGAGGTGAGGTTAGGAGTCTAAGTCCCTAAATGGATCTAAATGGATATTAGATGAGATGGGAAAACGGTATCCAAGTATACACCAAACGAACTGCATAAAATAGGTCTTCGTCACTTAACATTACGAACCCAAGAATTTCGAATACTCACTCTAACCATACTCACATAATCAGAGGTTCTACAGATGTACTTGAAGTACCCTCATCCACGTCTGTTAAGTATCAGACTCAGACTATTCCTGCTAATCAACACGTAACCACGAAGGTAGTGCAAGCACCCCATCGCAGTCACTTCTACACCGAAGTGGCTGAGCCTGTCCGCGCATCCAGAACTATTAGGGTTTAGCAAGGCCAATCTTACGTCTCTCCTGCAATTAAATAGTATTAGTACGAGGAGCACAGAAGAGTAATTAGATCCCCCCAGATCTAAGTCCATCAAGAGGCCCCTAACTCAATATATTTCTCTTCCAAAGACTAAAGGGAGTTTGTTGTTGTTCCTCATTCGGGTAAAGTTCGATAATTGAGTGAGGGCTAAAAGAGAATCAGAAAAAGGTCTTCAGGGAAAAGCTCGCTCAGGGCTTCTCGAGCCAATGACTCTACAATCAAAGTATTATATGTCGTGCCTGACAATCGTCGGCAAATAACCGACTCAATTTACAAGTTCTGCGCACTCTCTGACAAAGTACAAACCTACCTCTAGAACTAGGACCTCAATCAGCTTCACTACAACTAGTACGCAATAGTTTATATCTTCCCCATAGACTAACATAACCGACTTAGCAAGCCAATATAGTTCCAAAATGCTTACATAGTAAAACTAAATGCTGCTGCTGATGGTCCTAAGTAAATAAAAATTGACAAGCTGGAAGACTTGAGAGATGTGACTTTCAGAATAATTAACAAGCAGAGACCCAAAAACAAATTTGTAGGATAGGCTCAGATCATATTTAAAAAGCTAAACGGCATCATCGATTAAGTCAGTGACAGATTTAACGATAGTTGCTACACTCGCTACAGATTCTTTACTTAAGCGTAGCTGGAAAATGTCTTCAGAAAACTCGACCCTCAGAAGTTAGTCGTGTTGGTGGTGGATTCCCTGCCCTAACAAATCGCTCGTTTTAGAGACTTCCCCTTGTTCACCTGTGTTGTAATAACCAAAGGGAAGCTTTATAGAGCTCAACAGGCAAAGTACCCTAAGTTTAAATGGATATTTGACGATGATGTGTAGATCATCGCTGACTAAATAGTGCAGGAAATCAGGAAACTAAACAGCAAAAAGGGTTTACACCAGAACTTCGACTCGGTAGAGATTCCCAAAGTAATCAACTACTACTAATAAGTGTAAGTAAATGATTTCGTCAACAGCAAACTCGCAGGCAGAGCTGCTCTTACTTTATACTACGATCACAGTTCACTCTCTAAACGCATTTACTAAGCAGGAACCAATAGAAAAGCTATTATAGTCAATGGACAGTTTGCGAAGTACGTTTAATAGATCGATGGGATGACTCAAGGGACGGCTACCATTATAGTCTACGATAGACGTTAGAGAAATCATACAGGAAAGCCTAACGTTAAGCAGGTTCAGAGTATGCAGGAGTTAGGAGATTAACTAAATTACTTTTTACAATACGGCAGCTGATATCATTCATATTCTAATATGTATGCGCAGGATATCGTTTATCATCTAAACTAGGCGCCTTATGAACTTGTAGGTTGTAGTTGGGGAGAAATCGAATCATTAAAAAGGCCTCTTCAACTTAATTCGGATCATAATTCCTTACATATCTATACTCATCCATGAAAATTGCTAACTGCATCATCCTGGCAGTGTTCTTCTCGGCTGTGGTGGCTCTCGACCCACCAGTCTGGCCTCCTTCCTTCATCTAGGCCTTCGACTAGAAGTTCGTCATGGAAAATAGTACTGGCGAAGTCAATGGCATCCTCTACTACGATGCTGCCAACAATCGCTCCAGACTCGACAGATTCTCTGGTGAGTTCGATAAGTTCTGTAATTCCCTCGTCCCTAATCTACGCACTCCCTGTCAGAATCTCGTTGTTAATGGGAAAAGATGGATTGTGTTCCCACAAAAATCTCAGTGCTGTATGTGCTGTGACGCTTCTCACGGATGTGATATTCTTAAGAGAGACTGGTTGAGTGGAGCCGAATATCTTGGACAGGAGACGATCGAAGGTGTTAAATTTAATAAGTGGAACAAACCAGGAGTTGTTGGGTACAACTACTATTGGAGCACTGCAGATGATAACAGTTACCCTAAGAAGATCGATGAGAATGGAGCCCATATCACTGAGTTCAACATTTACAGCTACAGGAACCATACTATCGACCCAAAGATTTTCGATTTACCATCATACTGCAAGAATGATTGTGCCAATACAACCATATGCGGTAAATTCAGACAGGCTGCTAGCCACCAATTGAATACATAATGATAAACTTATCATATTATTATTACTCATTAAACTGTATCAGAAATATATCCAACCCCAGTAGCGAATAATAAAGATGATGACAGTAATAATGACAGAGATTAAGAACTAAGCTTTGGATGATAACTATTTACCAATCACTGAGTTTTATCGTTTATTATTGCTATTCAACCGAATCAGTTGTAAATTCACTGTTAATAGGGTTTAAAAATCCAAACGCATCATTTTGTTGTAAAATGAGCTATTCTCCCCACTGATTCTCTCGGCCGTATCCTCTTGTTAGTCTATTCCACCCACCTCTTCACGCTCTAAATAGTAAAACTCTCATTTTTTGTAGAACCTTCTCTCTCTCTAATCTGGTTTTTGAATTCCAATTCTCTAACCTATCTCTTGACCGCAGGGGCCCTGGGACCGAATGAATGGCTCTTAATATCTCTGTGCCTGTGTATTTGATCTAACTGACACCGAAGGTCCTAGATTTCCCTGTCCTTCTACTCGAAAAGCTAGAGATAGAGTTGATTCTGTTATGTAACCGCCTGAATGCTGCCCCTAATTTCTTTCTTTTACTCATTCAAATTTTGTAATTAGTCGTTTTGAATTTCAATTGTGGTTTTCAGCCTACTAATCACCTGAGCCTTGTTTTTAAGCTCATCTCTCAGCATTCCATTTTCAACCACCAACTTCTGGATATGCTATCGAAAATAATTTCCGATACTGCTGTTCATCTCCTCGTTATTGCAGCCTATCTCCGGAAGTCTTAGGTTAAGCTCTTCCGAATAATCAAAATCACCTGCACAACACTGTTCTGTAGGTTGGTTTGGATTGGTTCTGTCAGTACTTAGTTACTAATGCCTCTTCATTTTCTATTTAATTAATCTACTTACGAAACCCATAACCCAACTCTCTATTAAACACTACTCTATTCATCAACTCTAATCACTTTACAACATTGACTTTATTTTTCGCAAGTCTAAGAGTCTTAAACATAAAGGCTCTCTATTCATATCATTCCACAAACCCATCCTGATCGTATATTCTGTCATCCTGCAATGTAAATTACGTTCTAAAGTTCACTTTCCTGAATGGTCTCTACTCATCATAACTGTTCTCCATTGACTATTTGCACTTAGAGGCCGATTTACTCTCACTAGCAAACGAATCTGCTAAGTTCCTGACCTTATGTACGCTTGGGGCATTACACAACAGCTTGTCCTTCAACTGGTAGAGCTAATGCTCCAATGTGAAGTCCTTCCTTGAAAGTTCCAGAACCTTTTGAGAGTTATTATCAATGATTCTACAAATTTACTCATTCAGCTTCGCTATTTATTAGTATTTGTCTTGCTCCGATGTTTGGAAGGCAGCAACTGAGGTAATTTTCTTGTAAAATACCCTGCAAACTTACAGCAGCTAATTAATAATCAGATAATTATCTCCTATCCCAGCCTACAAGAATCTGAAGTTATTGTTATAGTTCTAAACCATTATGCTCAACCTTTAGTTTGTGTTTGCCTCAAGCATCATAAATTTTCTATTCAAATTCTCCATATCCAACTCTTATTACTTCAGTCGAGAAGTATGGAGAGCAGACTCCTCCATTTTGCATACTCTAATGTCCAGAGTCTACAAATCTATCTTCAGATTATGCAAATTGGTTGTCAGAGATTCAATATTTTTTCCCTAACCACCCATTTGCTACTGCAATCGCTCAATATTTGAGTACAGACCATTCAGATCCAGCTTATGTTAGAACTTAACGAGTTTCTCAGTAACCTCGTTCTCTGTATTCTATATCCTGTCCCCAAAGTCTAGCAAATCTTTTGTATAGGTTGCCAACTTTTTATTGAAGTCACTAAATTACTTTTTCTTATTTGTATTCTCCTGGAATAGCTGCGATACTGACTCCGACAGCCTTCTCAACTACGACGTATGCGTACATTGGCCATCTTCAATGAGAATTTGATCATCACATTCCTAGCTAACTATAGTTTACCCTCCTGAGCATATGGAAGCTTGTTTAAAATTATGAAGAGTGTCCTGAGTAGTTATTGCGCTAAAATTCTCACATTTTATCTCACTCTCACATTTTCCCAACAAATCGGAAATTCTTTGGTTTATTGCAGTTAGATTATTCTGTAGCTTCTCTTCAAAAACTCCATCTTTCTGTTTAAATTGCTGCTAAACCTTAAGTGAGTATGAACTGACAGCCCTTTAGATTAAACTCTCCACAGACCTAAGTTGCTTTTCGTTGAGAGATCGGCCATCCTCAATCTTAGAATTTTGGGTATGTTAACGGTGCTTATCATTGTCCATAAGAATAAGCCTCGACTTCATTTGAGCGATATCGATATTAAGCTGTTGGAGCTCATCCATGACAATATTTCTGAAGTCAATCGTTAAAAAATGTTTTTTCTCCCGCTCTAGCTACTATCTAACGCAATTTCTAATAAGATCTACCTTACATGGAGATGATGTTTATACTGCTTCATTAGGACTTTTAGCAATCCTTTTGGAAGTGAGGGGGCTTTTTATTTATTTATGGTATTCATTCTTAGGGTAATTTTATCTAGGAGAGGGGAAGGCCTTCAGCTCCGACGCTACTGCTAACTTCAGGCTACTGACCATACTGGTAGGGCTCATCCCTCCAACTCCCTGCTGATTGAGGCAGCCAGAAGGATAATCTAAGAGTTTCTTCATACTTCGCTAGTTAATCTAATCAATAAACCTAATCAGAATATATATTCTGATTTAGAATATAGGTCGCGGAAATATTTTACTCTACTCCTTCTGAAATCCCTAAACTAATATTCTATTCAATAGTTGGTAAATGAAAATCAACCATATCTCATCTTTCTAATTAAGTTAACCAACGAAATAGTTTATATACTAAATACTGTTTTGAGTTCCGGCAGTCAAACTTATTCACATACTATTGAATTTCAGTTGATAGTCATTTCATATAGGACACACTCACCAGGCTTAAATACATATTAGATATCACACTTGAAAATAAATAAGTACATAGAGTAAATGACTGATTTACTTTTGGACCGCTACTAAAAAATCAAACCTCTGGGCAAGGGACAGTTCGGCAGAGTCGTCTTAGCCAAAGACGTCAAGCTCGATCGACTGGTTGCCATAAAAGAAATCAATAAGCTTAGACTACAGAAATAGTCTTACCTCATCCCTTATCTATAAGGCTAGATCGAGTGTATGGGCAACATAAAGTCTCCTTACGTCATGGAACTGATTGGCACCGCTTAAGGTACTGAACAACATCTACTCAGACGAATAGTTCAGATACTTAATATGTGGCTACTGCAACGGTGGCAATCTTTTGCAATACCAGTACCAAATGCCCAACAAGGTTATTCCGCTCCAAAAAACCATGTAGATTATCTCTCAGGTTGTCAGAGGCCTTCAAGAGATCCATTCAAAGCACTATTTACATCGGGATTTAAAACCCGAGAATATCTTGGTGGAGAATATTGGAAATACTCAGGTATTTGGTTATCCATTTAGAAATTCAGAATAGCTGACTTAGGGTTCGCCAAGCGCTAATAAAAAACTACAGGCACTATACTGGGGACTGGCAAATTTATGGCTCCTGAGATATACTTTGATAAGAAGTATGGGTATGGTGTAGATATGTGGGCCCTAGGCGTTACCATCTACTTTATGCTTAACAACTAATACCCTTTCAGTAAATAGTTCACTATTAAGACCCTGCAGCCAAAAGATAGATCGTCGACATCAAAGCCAAGCTTCCTTTCTCTTACAAATAGTAGATTAAGAAATCTGCCAAAAAACTAGAAGTCAACTGTACGCCTTAAACTGAAGATTTCTTTGCAAGAATTTTCGAGTACGAATGTAAGAAAAGAATGAATTTCCATTAGTTAAAAGAGCACGCTCTGTTGCGGTAGTTTTTCTCTGAGGACGACGAAAGCCATACAGCATCAAAGATTATGTACAAGAAGTAGTTCGATGGAAAACACTTGGGGTAGGTACGCAATAACTAGGACGATGAGGAGTTCTAATAAAGAGACTCTCCCATAAAGTCCAAGATAATTGCTAAGAAGACCTTCAAAAGAGAGATCTAAGAGATAGAATTTTATTTCCAGCACAAATAGTTCCTATTTAACATGAGCGAAATATTTAAGACTGAAAACAGATATTTAAAAACCCATCTAAAACACGCCCTCAGGTACAATATGCTTAAAGTGTATATAATCGAGGCTACTAAGTTTTACACAGACTTAAAGGCTAAGAAACTGCCTGAACAAGTGAATAGCCAACTGGACTGGAAGGGCTTCTTCCTATCAAATGACTACAAAACAATAGAGAGCTCTTTCTATTAACAGATTAAGCTAGCTGAAGGCTTTTTCTAAACTTGCTACTAAGATTGCAAAAAGAACTAGGCTATCTTCAAATAACTTCCCTAATTCAAATAGTCCTTCAGACAGGTTGTTGTCGAGCAACAGTTCGATGACTTTAAAAAGAGCTTCAGAGCAGTGACTTCAAGAGCCAACAAATAACTCAATGCTCTCCAGAATTAACGTATTTTCTGAATGATTTAGATCAAACTGCAGGAAAAGACATAAAAAATCTGATAGAGCTAAGGATCAAGATATTCATCTGTCACATTATCAACCAGGTATTTAAGAAGGAAGACCTGAAGGAGAACTTTTCTTCGTACTTCAAATGGAAGAAAAACCAGACCAAGCTGGATGAAGATCCTTAAGTGTTCAACTTCGAATCCTTTAGCATGTGGTTGTCCAAAGAGACTAAGGAGAACCTTATCACAACAATTAGTTTCATCATTAAAAAGTACTTTGGTGGTTGAAGCATGATACATAGCAACATAATCGTGTTTAATAACCTACTAATAGAAAATAATATCATGCACTATGAGAAATTCTCAAATGTCGTAGGATTATCTGTAGGAGACAATAGACTCTGTTCGAATGGGTTCTGTAATTGACTGAATTTGGGATTGAGTGTTCGCCACAGGGCTGTTGAACAGACTATTGGCAGCATACACTGGTACCATAAATAGGAATATCGCGGTAAAGCATAGAATAACTCCATAAAATCCTACCTTCCTCTGGCAGTGTTCGTCCACCTATATCAACAGATCATCGGTATTTGCTGAAAGTACATAAATAAAATAGCAGTTGTAAGCCACCCTAGCTATAGAGCCGGTCATGAGAAGAGCTATTTTCCAGAGTAGTCTCTTCTTGCTGTAAGCTAACTCCATAAACTTCATATGCTTGAAGAACTGAGTTGTAGTCAGACACAAACACCCTGCAGCTAGGAAGGTTACAGCTATTTGAGTAATCTATTGAATGTAATCAGAGAGTTCTTCTGGTACACTGTATTTGACGATCACACTAATTACTTCCACAATGTTTACGAAGATAATAATATTCCTCATTGTAGTAGGAGGTACCCTTCCGCTGGATTCGTATATGATGATATGCCTAAATAAATATCCTTCTACCATAGGTATGCTATTAACATGTAGAAGTTATTTATCAGCAAAGTCACTAGATATACTGTCACAATGTACACCTGCAGACCTGAGGTATCCTACAGAAATGGATTTGTGGCAAATGTAGTTAGATAAATGATTATCTCTACGCAGTTGTCGACGAAGAACACTAAATGAGCTACTATCGTACATATGCAGGAGGTCATCGACATGATGATAATCCCCAACACTACTTTTAACTGCAAGTCTTGAAGCTTGAACCATATCTTTTGGCGAATGACCTCATAAGTGGCGTAAGCAATAAGCAATAAGAACAGAATCTGTTGTGCGATGATAGCCCACAACTCACTATCCCTAGTTACATCTAGATTGTTTCGAACCACTTTACAGTCATTCTCTCTTATCATGATTATTAGATAATTACTAAGATTTAATCAAGAGCACACCTTATCAGCTGTCATAATTAGGTTCCTGTATGTCACGGGATAGCTGGATCCGACATTTGCCCAGAAGGATATTGTTTGGGGAGTGTCAATCTCTATCTTCACTCTCACGGAGTAAGCCATACTCGTCGATGCTGCTTCAGGAGGGGTGCCGTAATCTAAATAACATGTAGATTACATGTTCCAGGACATATTTCTGCCTTAGTTATGCCCACAGCCATATAGTTGCTTGCATTGGTAGTGACGAATGCCGAAACTGCCACTAAGTAGCTGCCTTCAGGCAGTTACAACGAAACCAGATCCTCCTTAGCACCTGTATGAGACGCTTCCTTTTTGGCTACCATGTACTTCCCCTTGTTATCTGTTTTAAATCGTTCAATGAATTAGTTTGTGTTGAGTATTTTCTTTTTGATGTCGCCGAGCTTAGAATGGAAGATCTCTCCTTCCTTCAGAGTCTTTACTAGAGGGACATGAAGTACTTAGACAAGCTAAATAATTGTCATAAGTACCTTTGGTAGCAGGGGTATCTCCACATTCACGTGCACTTCCAATATCTACTGCTCCTAGCATTTGGTTTAGCTGAAGCTTATTGAAAGACCCTTGCCAGTCTGCTTAAATGCCTCTTCCACAGTCTAACTCATTTCATATTTACCTTCACACTAATCTTTGACAGCTCGTAGTTCCTTGCCTCATAAATAGACATCTTGGTGTTGTGCCGGATGTAAATGTCTAGTTTTCTATCGTCTTTAGGCATGATGCGCACGTCAAATAAGTCGACCGTGTACTCTTGGCAACCAATCAGCTTAGATATTTCCATTTTAATTAAATCTGATCATAACCAGCACTACCCGCCTATTTTATAATCGCCATCTATTCCTTACCGATCTCTTCATCTGCTAAGCCGCCCCTTTTCCACTATCAACTGCCCAATAATCCTAGCTTGCCCTCTAACATTGTCTGAGCTCCAATTATTTATGCTGTCCTACAACTAACTTCATCAGCTATTGTAAAGCTTTTATTTAATTTTGATCTGCATGCTATTTAAAGGTACATTTGTGTCTGCCATCTTCCTTCTAATCTATTTTAATCTGAGTCTAGCTATTTAGGCACAGCACAAGCTGCATGTAATAACAGCGTTCTATATGAAGCAACGCTCTGAAGTGAGGCTACAACTGTACGAGGACTTTTAAAAGCATATGGCTACTTTTGAATAAGTGGAACTCTGGACAATTTAGTGTGCTATTGGTTAACAGAACTTCTCAGTTACCTAACAGAATAATCCCCATCATGTGCAGGTGAGAGCCAACCATTATCTCGGCCTAAAGTAGAATCTACTCAACATTTTGATAGCGAAACTACCAAATTACGTAAAGTATGTTGCTTGGATCGACGCAGATGTCTATTTTTGTGATTAAAACTGGGCTGTGAATACACTGATGTAGCTAGAAACTAAGGATATCCTCCAACTATTTACTGTCTCGTACTTTATTGGTCAAAAGGGTCAGGTTGACTCCTAAATACCCAGCTTCTGCTTCGTCCACACTAATAGATCCAGTGCTATCAACACAAAAAACTTCGAAGTTATGCGGTTTGGTCATACAGGATATGCCTGGGCTGCCACAATCGAATATATAAAGTCCCTCTACAGGGGACGCTTACATTAGAACAACATTGTTGACGGAGGAGACTGGGAGATGGCTTTCTACTTGATAGGGAGATTATAAACTGCACAAACTACAACTACTAATTTGAAAAAATACAGCGAATAGGGAAGGAAATGGATGAACAAAGCCAAACCCACTAATGGTTTTGGGTGTGTAGAAGGGTATCTAGTCCACTCTTTCCACGGTAGCCTTGCGAGTAGGAAATATTCAATGAGGAACTAAATTCTGATTAGAGGTATGTTTAACACTTCTAAAGATTTATATTACAACTAGGATGAAGTACTGCAGATCAGAAATGGGTCTTTACAGCTTCGCTTAGCAATTTAGAGTTATACAAGAGGTAAAAGTACTGAGTATTCATATGTATCGATGGACTTTAAAGCGGTTTGTGGTGCTAAGTTCATACCTAGACATACCTAAGACAAATGATCGATATTTAGATTGGAATATGTAGAATTAGATAGATACGAAAAATGTAGCACTAACATTTAGTTCATAATTGTTTATAAAATACAGAGTTGTGTACATAATTGTTTATTAAATATCCAAAGCATAACTAATAGAATAATTAATCGTTGTAGTTATTTATTACTTCTACTTTCTGATAATTTAGAAATGGAAAACGATGATATCGAATTATTAGGGTAGATGACCATCAAAAAGTAAACTGCCTATCTCAACATGCTTAAAAAAAGAGGACAGTACCTCATCAGACACTTGCGGAAAGTTTAGAAAGATTTTCTCAACAAACATCAGCAGAGTAAATCGTCATCTGAAAAACAGTTTCTCCAGGATGTCAAAATCATGTTCAGCATCTACGAAGTGCTAGTTAACTGTACCTGTTTATCCTTATATAGAAATCATCAGTGACTTTTAGTTCACTGAACTGGAGGCCTTCGGACAAGGAGTTCAAAAGCTATTCCAACAGATCGCTATGATAGTCAGCTACCTCATTCAGAGCTTCTTCATAAATACAAACAGCGAAGAGAGCAAACCATTAAAAAAGTAGCCCAACGCACGACCCAATCTGTTCAAATAGCCGCCGATAGGAAACATAAAAGTGGAGACATCCTAGTAGAGCAGAAAGCGTTGGTACTAAATCGCGTAGAAAACCTTCTACAACTTGAAATAGGAAACAAGACTGCACGATATGCTGAACTCAGGTGATGAAGAGCTACGTCGAATGCAGAATGAGGTGCTAAAGAATAAAGAAGGAGTGATGAGAATCAAGTAGTCACAGCTATAATCCAATTTAAAATAGGCAGTTGAATATTTAAGCCAGTATTCAGTGTACTCTAAAACCTTTTTGGACAAGGCTGAAAGTAATTTCCAATCTATTTAGAAAGAATAAAGGAGCAGAGCTGTGACTTAGCTTCAATTGAGTTTGAAAAGCAGAGTTTCTTCAAATAGCAGACTGTCAAGAGAGAGACCAAACAGAGAAAAGCTCGAGTGACCTGCTAGCTCATCAATTTAATAAAAAAGAACTTGAGGATTGAAGCATCTACACAAACTTAGGTACAAACCAACCATAGGAAGTCATTGGCGAACTGTAATTCATAGCCTAAATCATTAGCGAACAAAAAAATGCAGATAGAGTTATAAAGGGCTAAGGAACAGTTCAAGGAACTCAGCCTGTAAGTAGAGAAGACCAAGATCAGGTTAAATGAGTAGATAGCTAGAAGATAGAAATTGTCGGAATAACTTCAAAGGGCGAAGGACGAGCATTAACGAACACAAGACATTGTAAGCCAATATATTGAGTGTGTGAAGTACAGAGACAACGCCATCTTACAGCATAAATACCAAATTAGCCAACTTTAAAAATAAATCAAGTAACTTCAGCACTTACTGAATAGTCAAAATGCCAAACAGTAAAGTATTGCAACGTATGGATCCGCCATAAAATTTAGGCATACCAAGTAACCTTCTATGTAAATATCTGTCATCAATAAATAGAGCATCAGTCCTCCTACCGAATAGATTCAGGATGAACCTGCCCCAGAAATCAAATGTCCGCCTCTATAAATATAAGCGAGCATTATTAAGCCAAGCCAACAGTATTCCTTAAGTAAGAAAAAGGCAGCAACAGTCAGGTATCTCTTACAATCTGCAATTTAATTTTAGTAATGCGGGGTGAATGCAATTCAATAGTCTAAATAGATGGCGACCCAGACATCGGGTCTCTTGAAACAAAAATCTGTCTAAAAATCCACAGAAAAAGTAGCGCATAAATAAAAGCTACTAACTTGTGAGAAGTTGAAACAGTAACTAAAAGGCTCCAAAAAGCAGCTCCCTGTGATTGTTGAGGCTTAAATCTAACCCTAAATAACCCAACGTGGAGTGACTAGGGAAACTGGTAATGGTCGGGTGAAGTCCGCTGTATTATCCTCAAAGTCTCTATCTTCTAAAAAAACACACACCAAACCGAAGAAAACACCTGCTAGTCATAGCCGCAAGAACTCTTAAAAAGAGGCTTCAGATTAAAACTAGGCTGGTTAGTCACACTAGCACTTTAGTATAATATAAATGTAAAACATCAACACCCAACTCAGTCAATTAAATGTTCATTCTAACTCTAACCTACTGATAGACTCTAAAACTTTGATTCAAAGATCCTAGAAACAAGTTAAAAATTCTGAAAGTATTGGCACTAACACAGAAATCCTTAATTAAGCGGGTATTTAGCATTCCTCTGGCCTCTTATCAGCCATAACAGAGAGCGACAGATAACGCATTAAGTTTATTATTAACCACTATGGGAGAATAGCCAACCATAAGACCGATACTGCAACTCAGTCCTAGGACATGGGTGCTGAAGAAATACAGGAAAAACGACCTTTAACTAACAGAATGAACATTTAAAATGGTCGAATAGGCAGAAGATCGAAGTTAACGTAAAAATCACACATATCTCTAGTGTCTATGCCCATAAGAATTCTTCAGTAGAACATAAGAGAAAGCCGATAGAGCAGCAGACTCCATAAATTTCATAAAGTTCAGAATCTCTGTTTAGAAGAAGCCTAGATGATAAGTTTCACAAACTTAGAGCTCGAATAGTAGTCAAACATAAAGGCTAAACGCTTTAAAGTCAATTAGGCGAGAAGCCTAAACTTTTTCAATAAAAATAAGCCAATCTAACATAGCAAACCCAAACTATGCTCTATGCTATATCGCAAACTATCTAATCTAAGGTTGTACAGACCTCATTAATTCGAACAAGTCATAGGAAAATTAGGAATTCACGAAGGATCACTTAAGAATCTCCTATCCTTCGAAAACTTTGCTATAACAGCCTCTAGATTTATCGATGGACATAAAGGATGTTGCGAGTAAGGGCTCTGTAGCCATATTCAAGATATCCTTAATATGCCTTGTTAGTGATTATTTATAAAGCATACAATCATCTTAAAAATGAACTTCTCATCTGTTGCTACTTAAGAAATTATTTGAACTTCCGCTTATAAAATGATGGCTTTATTCTAATTGACGCCTTCATCGCTGAAGAAAATAGTTGCATCCCAAACCCTGCAGGTTATTACTCAGAAGGCATATTATTTGCGTCTTACTTATCTTGAATCTTTGACTACAATAATTAAGTCTCTTCAGTATCTGTAGATGGAGGAATTGTTGGACCTTTATTAGCCAGCGACATCGTCTGTTTCAACTCTATCTCGAATTTCGCCTAGGGTTCGCAGGGATGAAGTGTTTGGTTTACATTCTAATCTTGGATAACAATCGGTTTTTTTTACCTGGGTTACTCATAGGTTCGTATAAAGCTATTTAACCGAGGCTCTGGAGCTAAGCTCTTCCCCAACTAGTCGAGATACGCATTATCAGCTCTCAGTTTTTGTCTAATCTACATAACATGCTTCAAACTAAATTTTTACTGACGGGATTTCTCGTTAAAAGGAGTTGCCAATTTATCTCTGCGGTTGTTTAGAGTCTAAGTCAAGTTAGAATGAGTTATGCTCAATACTTTTTGATTGATTCGGTAGGCACGGAAATTTGAAGTCGTTTAGTGCCGAAGGACACTCATCAACGAACTATTCTGGCGATCCTTGACTCTGGAGAATTTTATCTACAGGCTGTTTATGTATTTCTTCGGATTCTACTTCTTTAGTTCTCTCGGCAGTTATTGTTTTTCCATGTGCTATCGAAGAATTCCCTACAACTAGTTCGCCAACATTCCTAGCCCGTGGCTTGGGCGATCTTGGCTTGTGATCTTTTTTACGACCTCTTAATTAACTTCAGGCACTTCAGTACAAACAGATGGTGTCTAGGTGAACTTCATTGCTCCTTTTTTCAATCTATCAGGCTATTTCCTAGTGGACACCACAAGGTTTACATATGCCACCGATGCAAATCTTCCGTAGACTAAATAGTATATGGCGTGAATGCTTTCTTCTGCTGAGTTCGACAATACTTATGCACACACCTTTCCATAAGTGTAAAGCTTAACTTTCATTTGATTCTTAATGTAGAGGGTAGAGATGTGCTATCGAGCGTGCTGTTAATACTTGGCAATTTCAACCTTGTGAATAAGGGAGATGATGAAATACACAAACCCATTTATCATCTCGACCTAAACCAGGTTGAGTTTATGGCCTCTGGAACGGAGACCTTAGTAAGACACGAGGGGCAGGAAATTATTGAAGTGCCCCGTATTCAAGGTTGTCTGCTTTCCATAAATCGTAACCATCACATTGAGTCCTTCCATATGGAACTATTTAGAAAATAAATTTATTCATTTTTTAAAAAAATATTATCTGCTTTGCAGTTAACCATGTACTTAAACTTAATTCAAGCGGACCAGAGTAAATTACCAGAGTACCTCAAAACACAATGAACTTCTCAAGCATTTGGAAAAAATAATGAAAATTTAAAGAAAAAGGGTTTTTCGGAAGTTTAAGCACTTCGATACGACTGATTCGATATGTTTAAGAAGGTTTAAGACGATGACTTATTCTAAAATCGATGGAAAATAATGGAATTTTATTCGTAGAAAGCAACTAGATGACTTTCAAATTAATGAGCGTGGTTTTATGATGTTACCTGCACCTTAAGATGCCCATATTTCAGAGATCGCATGTTACTCTTATGAACTTCGATATGTTCTATACAGTAATCCGAATTATCTTAGCATAAAAGTTGATGGTTCGTTTATATCCCAATGTAGTTCTAAGTTTACACTTAGAAAAAAGAAGTTGCTTTAGATATTATTCAAATAGCATGCTTTTTGAGATAAGATTTAATATATTTTGAAATCAACTCTCCTGAAAAGCGATCAATACAGACTATTTGGCATTAAAATGGTGTTTTTAGGCTGATTACAGCAACATTCAAACAAATAAGTCGGTAAATGTCCTATTTAGATTGCCAAAGTAAATTGCCACAGCTTCGCAGTTTTCTCATTCAAAAACGGACGAATGCAAACATTACTATTAGAAGTTCTGTGAGTGGTTATTAATAAAGTTTACCCAATTAAGCTAAACCTTTATGACTGATGTACGAACACTTCTCGGTATACGTGCAACGTACAAAGGTGGTTTCAGCAGAGCTTTT
>JAOXNN020172918.1:0-26273 GCA_028571205.2 Hydropsyche betteni | reverse complement strand
AAACTTATTAATAATAAGTGTTTATAAGTCATGATGTATATCTATTATGTATAGTATATACATAGGGTATAAATCTATTTCCCCTGGGATTGTGTACCCAGGGGATACCTTCACTGTTGTCTGCTATGCACACCTACCAAGCGACAGGGTCAACGGACCTCTTGTCTTTGTTTTAGGTTTGGCGGCCTAATATGTCTTAAACTGCCGATTGTACAGCGATGTCTTCTGGCCAATACACAGTTCGCAGGGTCGTCTACCTTCGAGTAGTTGTCTGACTTAGGGTCCGTCCTTCCTTTTCTCTAAAATTTGAAAAGATGATTTGCTTTGGACTTAGTGTGAGGCGGGAGTTGGTTTACTGAACAGTATGCGGTCGAATCTCCTCATACGCAAGGGGAGAGTCACTATATATGTCAGGCTTTTCGGGGAAAGACATCACTGCCAGCCAATCTCAAAAGGCACCCATGTTTTCAAAAGTTTGAAACTCAAAGATAAGCACAGGCAGCCGATCGGTGGGGAAATAGTGCAGGACACATCCTAGAGTCGACTAGTAGGGGAACTGTTCACGCAGGATTGTCTTTGCCAAGCACCAATAATTTTACATTGGCAAACGGCTATGTCCCATGCCAAGAAAACTTTTAGCAAACTCGAAGACTTTAGGCCAGAAACGAAGGCAACGCCGAAGCATAAGGGAACAGTTGGGGTATGGTGGCTGTAATCATCCCCTTTGTGAATTTTATCAATATATGATGGGTATTTTACAGGATTCCGGAGGTCCATATTGAATTAGTCCGTCTTTGGCTAACTAAAGCTCTGGTTCTTTAACTAATTGTAACTATTTTATGAATCACCTGTTTCGATTATTGAAAGGGGCCAGTAGGTTTAGAAATTACTAAACTATAAAATCAATCAAACAAAAGTTTTTCTACTTCTTCCTTGAAGCCCTTCAGGAACTTCGTCTTCTCCTTCTTCTTTGCCTACAGTGCCACGTTCGTCTTCTGCTTCCCTGGCTGCACTCTCGTCGGCGCCTGTCCGATTAAATTCTCCAGCTCTGATACGTACTCGGGCTGCTTCTTGATTTACGAGGAGGCCTGTTTCGGCGGTGGACTCGACTTGTTGACCGAGTTGGTGCTCGACTTCTTGTTGTAGACTGTCCGGTTGCGCTTGAGCCTCTCCTCCTCGAGGATCCGCTTCACCCGCTATTCGCGCTGCTTGTCCTCTTCGTTGTGGACTGCGATCTCATTCTGAGTCTTAATGCGCATGGACTTAGTGTCGATATTGACGGCCAAAACCGAAGAGGCGTGCTCCTCGTAGAAGGAGGGCTCCTTCTCAGTGATCTCCACGATCTTGCTCAACACGTAGGAGTTGGTGATCTTGGATATGCGTCCCTGCGCCTTCTTGAGCTCGTGGTACATAAGCGGGTCGTATTTGATGGCGTGGCTGAATATCTTGCAGATGCGCTGCAGGTTCGGGTCGTCAGCCTGTCGCTCCTTGGCGTCGTGCAGAACGCTGAGCTTGGCCTCCTTGGTCTTCTTGTCGTCTAGCAGCTACAGCTGGAAGCCGTTGTCGTCGAGTTCCACAAAGTTGTGGTTCATGGCCAGGTTCTTGGAGGTGGTGCGAGCCGACTCTATTCTCACGACTATCGACCGTCTCCTGTTGCTTTCGTCCTCGTCTTCGCGAGAGTTGTCCAAGTTGGGGATGTAGCTCAGCTTGTCGGTTATGGACTAAACCTGACCCTCCTCGTGCGCCAGCTCGACCTCCTTCGCACCGACCTGTTTGTTGCTGCGGGTGGAGATCATGGAGGACTTTTTGTTCCGATTTTCTATTTCGTGCTGGTTCGTCGATAGGTTATTTAGATTGAGCAGATTGGGACGTTTGGGACTCGTGACGTTGGCGGAAGAGTTCTGCATCTGGTTGGAGTAGATCTTGACTGTGCGCGTGGGCTTCTCCACGTAGTTCACGTAAGGAGACACTTGTCCGCCGATGCTTGGTTTCGGCACCATGTTGACTCGTCTGACCTGGGGAGATTGGTTGGACTTCTTCTTCTCCAGATAGTCCAGCGCCTCAACAAAACCGAGCTTGGCCGGCAAGTCGGCGCAACTGCTCGAGAACTTTTGGAAGATGCTAAAGATGTCAGTGACCATCATCTCCTGCGTAACTGTGTAGCTGCTGCGCACTGTGTTGTCGAGCAGGTTGGGACTGAGCCAGACCTTGACCTTCTTGTCTTCGTTGATGAAGATCATGTTGTCGCTGACCCGTACTGGCTGGAACTCCTCATAGATCACTCTGAAACCCTCGAGGGTGTCCTCCAGCAGCCCCAACAGATAGTTTTAGGGAAGCTCGGCGATCTCGGATAGACGGAACCGCACATGCTCGATGAAGATTCGGACGTTGTAGTGCGTGAAGACGTTGGCGGCATTGAAGTTGCTGAAGCTCTCGAAGTGCAGCACCTTCACAATAAATAGCGAGTTGTTGAGCGCTCGCGTTTCGAAGAACAGTCTTTCGGGTTCGGAGTAGAGATTAAGGAGGTACTCTTCGCAGTGCTTGCCTGTGTGCTTGTTGCGGAAGAGGCGCGAGTTGCTTTTGCGCTCGACGAAATCCCAGTCACTGATGCAGAACCGGGCTTCCATGTTCCTGCTGATCATGTGGGTAATTTTAATAATATATTATATGGGCAGCTCCTCCGCGCTCACCTGTTCACATACATCACAGAGTAGTTCGCCGACTTCCGCTCCTGTTTCGGCCGGCTTTTGGATTCTTACTGCTTCTTGGCTGCACGCATTGGATCAAAGTACACCATCTTCTGCGTGTTTATGAGCGTCCCCTATTTGTATATGTTGTAAGTGCGTCGTAGACTGTCCATCATCGAGCCCAACTCGCTCTGAGGTCCGGCCATCACGCAACTGTCGGACCTCTAGCGAGTGTTGGAGACCTCGACTGTCCTCCTTTCGTCGTGCCAGAACGGGTTGAAGAAGGAGATGTTGCTGACCTTGGCTGTGGGTCTGTTCTTGACGGTGTCCTTCATGTTTTAGTGAGCGTGCCTTCTGGAGTTGCTGGCGATCTTCTGTCTGACTGTCATCCTGCCTCGGTTGGTGTACACCTGGATGATCGGAGGCAGTTCTTCTGCAATCGGTGGCTGTTATGGAGGCACAAGCAGTTGCTACTACTCCTAGTTAGAGTTGCAACTAAACGCAACACTCTCCAGGTTTCCAGTGCTCTCGTGAGGGATACAGCTGTAGTTGAGCAGGATATCTTCCCGGTCTGCAGGGTTGCTCTTGCTAGACATCTGACGAACTGGCCTCTAGCTTTGGGTCGCAGATTGGGGGATGGGTTTCTGCAAGACTTCCGGAGCCTAGTTGCCGATCTTGCACTTGTCGAGACCAGAGAACTTCTTGCTGTTGATCATGCGGTAGAGTCTCTTGATCCTTTCAGGAGACAGGTCGTCTGCCTCCTGCTACCGATCGGAACTGCCTTCTGAAAGGGCATCATCGCTGTTGTTCTCTTTCTGCTTAACTTACGATTGCTCGTCGATCTTGATCTCCTCCACAAGTTACTTGAAGATCCCTGTGTCGAGCAGACTGGCGATCTCTATATTCTTCTTGAGCACCTTATCAGGCTGCGAGTTGCGCTTGACCATGGCTCGCGAAGTCGAGAACTTTACTGCTCGCTTCGTATCCATCAGGCTGCGCTTCTTGCGGTGGTTGGCGAGCATCTGCTTTTCGCGTATTTTCTACATTCTGATTTCCTCTGCCTGAATCAAAGCAGAGCAGTACTCGTGCAGACTTTTGGCGATGTTGTGTCCCATCTCGATCCAGAGGGCCGGAGTGAAGTTGACATCCTTCATACCCTCCTTGTCGTAGTAGGAGCCGTTAGAAGCTTCGATCGTGTAGGAAAAAGGGACGTCGAGCTTCTTGAGGAGGATGGCTCTGGCAGTGGTCTCCTTGAAGGTGGAAATCCTGAAGATGCAGCTGTAGTAGCGAAACATCTCGGTGTTCCTGCCCAGCAGTTTCGGGAATATCTTCGACTCGTAGTAGTTCTTCTCGCTAATCGGAAACTCAGGCCCGTACATGAACACGTTCTTCTTGATGGAGTGGCCGTGGAAGTCCAGAAACAGCAGCAGGTTGTTTTGGAACTCCCGCTTGCACTTGACCACCAGCTCCTTGAGTGCCACGATCTCGGGGAACACGTATCTGTCTGGACACAGGAACTCCCTGTTGAAGTCCTTGCCGCTGAGTCCTGTCCTGTAGTTACCGGCTACGACTCCATCGGGGTTGAGCATCGGCACTATCTTGAACACGATTCTTCGTCGCAGGAAAGAAGCCACAGGAGATGAGCCGCACAGAAACTCTAGGAAGCCGTGCATCATGAAAGACCCGTTAGACTCGCCAGGGTGTGCTCTACCAGAAATAACCACGCACTTCTTTGGAACAGCGTACGGCCACTTTTCCTACTGGTGGATGTCGGGCAGACTCTGAGCAGTGCTACAGGGGTCGATCGTGTCTTTCCACACTGTATCAGTTTCGTGGATCGTAAGCAGAGGCACTTATAAGGCTCCCAAGCTGTTGCACAACTTCGTGACCTTCAGGAAAGAAGGCTGCTGGCAGGCATTGGCTTTGGCTGTGAGTTATTATATGAACTTCTGCAAGTACGAGTACTCGTAGGGCACGCAGTAGGCGAATTGCACTTCGTCGTTGTCGTACTAAAAGGTGTACTCGAAGGACAGCCGGTAGTGTCGGTCGCTGCGATAAGCATGTAGATTACTCGCTGTCGAACAACTGCCTGTACCTCAAAGGACGGTACTCGTACTTGAGGTTCTCGCCGCACTGTTCCCACCCGATCTTGGTTTTCTACCGTTTGCATCTGGAAAGCACGTAGGGCTTCATGCCTCGCGTGTAGAGACTTTTGTTCTTCTGAAAGTTGCAGATGTTGAACCTGTACTTGGCTCCCCTCTGCGTACGAGTCACCTTGAAGTTGTACCACTGCAGATGGCCCTTGGTATTAGTGTCTACCTGGATGAACAGATCGTACTCTTGTGGGGCGACCCACACAGCGCAGTCCAGGTTTCCGGACTCGAACAACGAGTCGAAAGCGAGATCCTAACAGCAGTCAGGGTTGTTGCCCAGGAAGGTCCTGTCTGTGAACTTTATGCGATCGGGTGGACGAATGTGCGAGTAGGGGAAGTGGTAGCTCTTCCCGTAGTGTATGAAGTATGTATTTTCGTAGCGAGGCCCTAGGTACGCGACTTTGTAGCCTGCGAGATCCTTGCGATGCTTCAGCAGCTACTGCAGGAGGTAATCCACAATGCGGTTATCGTAAATGACGGGAATAGGGTTGGGCAACAGTATGCGAGGCACCCACCCGTTGACCATGTCAGGGTGCAGTGGATAGGGCTTGTCCTTAATCTACGGGGCAGGAGGGATCTTGTACTTGACTTCTTCCCGCACGACAATGTGGGCCTCCGAAGTGCGCTTTTCGCAGACCATGATTTCCTCTTCCTTGAACTCCTCGTCGCTGGAGAACCCGTCGACAATCTGGTCATCTTGTTGGGCCCTCATTGATAATTATAACTAGGACTCTCGAAAACACCTTTGGCTGTTTTATAATCGTTGCATGTCTAAACTCTTCAAGGTCATCCTCGTAGGCGACGCCAACGCCGGTAAGTCCAGTCTTCTCTACAGGTAGCTTTCGTCTGGGATTCAGAGTATTGAAGGATAAACCTCTTGAAGAGAACTTCCCTACTGTCGGCGTGGAAGTCGGTTCCAGGTCGTTCTTCGTCAACGAAAAGACTATCCACATTCAGTTTTGGGACACAGCAGGACAGTAACGGTTTCGCTCAGTGTGCCACCAACACTACAAAGGGGCTGACGCAGCGATCCTTGTTTTCGATGTCACAAATAGAAAAGCCCTGGAGGGACTCCGTCCGTGGATTCATTGTAAATGCAGTTCTGACTTAGAAATTAGATAGAACACGCAGAAAGAGGACGTCGTGCTCTGTCTCATAGGAAATAAGATCGACAGTCTCGATAGAAAAATTGTGCGTGAAGAGGTTCTGCAGTTTGTGAAGGAGCTCAACATTCCGATATACGAAGAGGTGTCTGCGCAGAACGGTAACAACGTGGTTCCAGCGATCAACCGTCTTATGGAGGGTAATAACAGAGCATAATTTAGTGTTGTCTGTGCAGGTGCCGTCGGATAGACCACACCAGGCACTCTCCTCTCGGAATAACCCTCCAGCGACAGGCAGAAAGTGCTGCTGATAGTTTTCAACGGTTGTTTATATTTAGTATCAAGTCAAGCATCTTCAGCGTAAACTCGGCTATGCTGGGAGGGAGGATACCAGTGCTATCGGCTTGCTTTCGGATTAACATCGACAAAGTAGCAAGATTCCGAAACAGAACACAGCCCAATAAAAGAGTGTCTGACAGAGTGGTTAAAGTGCGCCCTTTAAATTATTGCTAACAAATATTTTGTAAATTTAGCGGATGGAGACCGAAGTCCACAAAACAGAAACTGAGAAGTGGCTGGTGGAGTACCTAGATAGGAACCAGCCCAGACTCGTCGGCAACAAGATCTCCCTCAACATCGACAGTATCAGGCAGGCCAATAGCGAGTGCGCGCAGAGGATCATCCAAGAGCCCACAGCCCACTTGAACCTGATTAGAGACTGGGCCAAGGGACAGCTCTTCAACGACGACCCCAAGAAGAAGAGCCTGCTGGAGAAGCCACCTGTCATTCGAGTCAATATGGAAGGACACCTGGGAGCGAACTTCGTGAGTCCTCGAGGGCTCACAGGACAGATGGCGAACCAGATGGTGGGTGTTCAGGGACTGGTCACTAAGATGTCGATCGTTCGCAGTCTCATGTCCAGGAGTCTGCAGTACTGCTAAAAGACAGGAGCCGTCACGATCCGAGAGTATCCCGACTAAAGCTGTCCTGAAGAGAAGTTCAACGTCAAACACACCAACTTTATGAGGGAAACCGACGACAACAGCAACAGACTCACGCTCATGCCTGGCATGTCCACCTTCAAGGATATCCAAACTCTCGTGGTCCAGTAACTGCCCGAAACCTCGCCTCCTGGTCAACTTCCTCGCAGTGTCAATGTGATTGTCGAAGACGACCTAGTAGATTCATGTAAGCCAGGTGACAGAGTGCAGATCGTGGGCATCTACAGACTCCACGCAGGCAACCTTGCCAAGACCTCTGGAATCATGAAGGCCAACCTTCTTGCAACCAGCGTTATGGTCCTTCATCAGCAACACGTCGCTCTTAGCACAGTCAAGCCCAACCTCAAGATCCCCTTCCCCCAGAACCAGTACTTCAACCTGTTTGCCCAGTCGGTCTGTCCCTCGGTCTACGGTCATGAGCAACTCAAGAAGGCAGTCCTGCTGATGTTGTTGGGCGGATGCGAGACCAACCTCGAGAACAAGACTCATCTCAGAGGAGATGTCAACCTGCTTATGATCGGAGACCCAGGAACAGCCAAGTCCCAGATACTCAGGTGGGTGCAGTCGACTGTCGACGTTGGCATCAGCACCACAGGCAGCGGAGCATCAGGTGTGGGTCTCACTGCAGCAGTCACGATGGATAAAGACACAGGAGAAAGAAGTCTGGAGCCAGGTGCGATGGTGCTCGCTGACAGAGGGTTCGTGTGTATCGACGAGTTCGACAAGATGAACGAAGTCGACAGAGTGGCTGTGCACGAGGTCATGGAGCAGCAGACCGTAACAATCGCCAAGGCAGGCATCCACTGTTCACTCAACGCCAGATGCTCTGTGATCGCTGCAGCCAACCCTATCTACGGAGAGTACGCCAAGGACAAGGCTCCCACACAGAACGTGGGTATGCCCGACTCACTGCTTTCGCGTTTTGACCTGATCTTCATCATCCTCGACGAGAAGGACGTGGACAAGGACAAGAAGATAGCAGAGAGAGTCTGCAAGAATCACAGGTTCTGTCCTGTCGATACATCAGGCTCGAACAAGGTCGGCGAGGGTTACGTGATTCCCCAGGCAGAACCCACACAGAAAGAGGAGCAGATGTTTGAGAAGAGCGCGCTGTTCAAGGGAGAAGGCAGGACTGAGCTTCTCACTCAGGGTTACCTGCGACAGTACGTCAACTACTGCAGAAAGACCATCTTCCCAGTGCTGACTGACGACTCGGTCGAGCTGCTGGCCAACCTGTGGTCCACTCTCCGACAGAGTGACCTGGGCAAATCCAACTCTTTGCGTGTCCTGCCCATCACTATTCGATCCTACGAGACACTAATCCGTCTAGCCACTGCCCACGCCAAGCTAAGACTCTCCCCCATAGTCGAAATCGCTGACTGCAAGGAGGCCTTCAAGCTGTTGGTGTTTAGCTTGTACAGAGACGAGCACGCACTCGACAAGGAACTCGAGGACTGTCTCAAGGGAGTCGGAGCAGACGACAAAATGGAGGTCGAGGAAGAAGAGTCCGAAAAGAAGCCACACAAGTCTTCGAGTAAAGGCAGAACAAGTGTCGTTTCGATCAAGAAGGCAGGGACAGAGACCAAGACAGAGAAGCCGAAGCCTTCGTCGTCAAAGCCCAAGGAGGAGACGGAACTCAGAAAGCAGTTCAAGAAGATGAACATTGGCGAGGAGGAGGCCGCCATCAAGCGGGCCACTGCTCCAGAGTCGAGGACTTACACCAGAAGCAACATGAAGGAGCTGAAGGCTTTGGTGTTTGTGGGGTTCGCCAACGCCCTGAAGAAGAGCAAGAAGAGTACCGTCACGTTCGATGAGCTCCACAAGGCTCTCCCGACGCTGACGAAGGAGGACATAAAGGCAGCAGTAGTAGAGCTAGACGACGACGGAAAGCTCCACCTAGAAGGGAACTCTATTCATCAGGTTTGATTATTTGAAAATTTGTTATCTCAAGTATTGAGGTCCAACGAGTGAAGTGATAGCCGAAGGAAACGACTCTAATTAGTTATTATAACACAATAATAATATGTAATAAGAAGCGCTTAGGAAGGCTATCGAATAGTTTTTGAGTTTCTGCGACAAAGCAAGTGAAGCTGATGCTCTGTTTCATTTGTAGCTCTGCAAATACAGCATAGAGGTAGCTTTAATCTAAAACAGAAAGCAGTACTCAGTTACTACGAAAACCCTACCGCAAGTCTTCTGAGTTTACGCAAGAAGAGTATGTACGATAGCTATCTTCGATATCTTCAAAGAACTGGAGGAGTCAAATCAAAGACGAAGGCTATTGTAGAGCTTTTGGATAACAAAGTTCGCAGAGCAACCCAAGTACTAAAGGTATTATGGCGCGAAATAAGTAAAGGGCTTCTATATTCAGTACCGCTAGCTCTACGTGACTTTGTTCCAGGGGAGCGCTTTAGAAGGAGCAGAGGAGTCAATATCCATTGGGTTGCGTTCGAGGGAGACGCCCTCTAAAACTGCCTTCGACTCTGCCAACAGACTGGAAAGCCCCTTCTTATCTACGACAATAGATCTAGTTTACACAGAGACGTCCACGTCGTATTTACAATCGAATCCTCCCATCTGATGGTAGATAGTTCCTAACCAAGAACCAAAATTTCATCGTGATGGGCACAACTGACTCACCCAATAACTCCTAAGTCTAATAGTTCTTGAAAAAGCAATGCGAAATAAACATTCGAAGCGATGTGTCTAGCCTTACCGTTTTAAGAGTAAATCTGTGCAGGTAGGTAGTGTACCTAAGTCACTTACCCATCACCTAAGCAATAACCCAAATAGTTGTCTACAACTACATCCAGGATAGCTTTACATTCAACAACTAGTAAAGGCAAATGGAGCAGCAGGTGATCAGATAAGCCTAAAGCAACTACCATAATTTGTAACTACAACAGATATCTTCACCTACTTCCCAGTCAATGCACAATAATAGCTCATTAATGGAGCCTGAATTCGATTTGCCTGGTGGTCTTTCTGATAGGGATCTCAGAAAACTACAGGATGAGTAGTTTAGGAGGTCGGAATAATAACATCGTAAGATGAAACAGCGCTAACTGCAGGTCAAATAGATGGAGGCACTCACTGAGAAGTAGCTAGAGTTGAAGATTGTTCAAAGGAGAGCTAGGAAACACTCGCTTAAAGAGTAGCCAGATTAAAACGAGTTCTAAGTTATAACAATAGGATTTCGGCTGCCAAAAGGAGGTCGAATTCTTAGGAGATTCAATAGGGACCTTACAATCGGAGACATTTTCTAATATATCTAGCTCAATTAGGAAGTGTAGTTCGAGGACGAGAAGAACAGGGAGTTTGATTTACTAAGAATAGAAGGAGGGGCAAGCCTAAGCAAAAACAAATAGATGTGCATTCGGTAGGTGTTGGGATAGGAGGCACAGTAGACCTTGTTGGTGAAGTAACTATGATTAATCTCTATTATTGGGATAGATATGAAATTAATACATTTATAAAATGATGCAGGAGTAGTAGGAGATTGAACTTGACATTTACTACCAGGGAAGCCAGTAGGAATTGCTTTCTCTAGTCTACCCACTAGGACCTCCTGCCTCTGGAATATTTAATCATCTCCAATCTTCAGGAGTCACCTATCAACCCATCCAGAAAGCACTCGAAATAAAATACAAAGTGGGAGACTCGCTTGAGAACACCTAATAACCCGGCAGATAAATCACCTACAAGTCCAAATCGGTTGCAAACAGATCGAATTACTTTTTTTCAACTTACAACGAAAAGGACAATTGTTTGGTATGGCGGAGCGTTACCGGGTTCCTTCAAATGCGACCTTCTCAACCCTAGCCTCAAGCTAAACCCAAGTAAAGCCCTAAATAATAATCTAACAGAGACAAATAGTTATTGGATATGAAGATGAAGAGAGATGGCGGTCGTTTGAAGTAGAGAAAGATGAAAAGCTATCAATACGTTAAGTAAATGCAAGATCAGTAACCCAAACAATAACTCACAGTAATCTAAGAAGACGATCCTGCCAATGGTCCAGCAATGAGCATAAAAAATGCAGCCCAACTCCCCACTAAGCCACTCTGGCGATGCAACAAACAATAATACATGAAAGCTCTGACAGAATGATAATTGTAGATTAGATGGTAGCAAGACTCAAATAGTAATGAATTCTTTATCGTGCTCTTGTCTTGCCCTGCAGTTTGATCCAATCAAATGGCACATAAACTTCTGTTTGGGTCTCAGCTTTTTGTTGGTTCTTCTCCACTTATTGCACTTATCGCACTGCACCCACTTATCAATCTCGTACTTCTCTCCCTTGTAGTTTATGGTCTTTTTACTACTCGCCTTAGAAATCTTTTTCCTGAACACCTTCTTAATTGTATCGTTGTCGGCAGTCTAACTCTCTTAGTCTTCGGGGTGCTCCTCCAGATCTTTCTTAAACTGCTGAACCTCTTTCGTATCTCTGATTTAGGCTGAATTAATAGGATTCTTACATTTCTACAGGTTTTCCAGCAAAGCATCTTTTAGGATCCTCACACTATCAGAAGAACACTTACAAGACTTCGCAGTGATAAGTTGCTTCAACCAACTGTAAGTAGCATAGTTGACAGCCTCAGCCAGGTTGAAACCAAAGTTAAAACCACAGTGGTAGGCCCCACCAAACACTAGGATGAATTAGCCAGCCTTATGCTCCATCTTGGTGATTTTGAGTTCGGGATACTTAGCCTTAAGGATGTAAGGGTTGATAACAGAGGTCTTGTGTCTCAGATGTTCGGGGCATTTATTGAAATGCTAGGAGAAGTGTTTCTTAGCCTCATTCTACAGGATATGCCCTTGATTGAGAGGGATGGAATACCAAAACTTGGATTTACCATCATGGAGGTAGTTGATAGCAGAGAGTTCAAGGTCCTCAGTGTGCCAGCAGAATAGAGTCTTCCAGGAACCAATGTAACAATAAGGTGTATTTACTCCTTTAATTGGAACATCAAGTGCATGGGAGAGAACTGAGTCCAGGTTCCCAAGGTTCCATGTTGAAGAGCAAGACTCCATAAGAGACATTTGGATGTCAGCTCCATATAAGGGTGGGAAGAAGGCTATGCTCTTCCAGAACTAAATAAATCGAATAGATACCAGATCCTACACCTCTTAGGGGTCTTTTCCTTCAGTAATTTTATCCAACGGCTCTGTCTTCTTCCTGTATTCTTTGTAGGTCATGGACTTTTTTTGGATGTGAAGACACTCGTAAATACCTCCCTTCCCGTAGGTGTTCTGTTCAATTGGTCCAGGAACTAGGACATTGTCAATACTGGGACCGTAGTCAGACAAACGAGCTCTCCAGCCAGCTGGTGGGACTATCTAAAATATTAGTCAGAAATAGAAAAAAGAAGAAGCGTGGCGACGCTAAGGCCAACGCTTATGAAAGTATGGGTTACCTTGACCATCCCGTAGTCTTTTTTGTACGTTTTGTCGAGCGACTCGACGAACTAATGAAAGTTCTTGAATTCCTTCGCTGAGGGTCTAACGATGGGGCACCAATCAATACTCATCTATATTAGCCCATATGGAGAGGCAATAAACAAAGAGGGACAACTCCCCTCTTGTCAAAATGAGCACTTTACCTTTCTGCAAGAATACTCTATTTCGAGTTGTTATAATTTCTAATTAAACGGTGATTCTGTGGTAAATTATAACGTTTCAGGTGGGACTTTCGGATGGTCGGATAGCCCTTCAACTATTGAATTTTCATGTTAGATCGTCATATTATAAACCTTTGGCTCTCATACTACACATTAATGCTATAACCGGAACCAAACGGCCAAAGCATTTTCAATCACTAAATTCTTCATTTTTGAACCTTTCACAACTTTTCAACTTGGGCTTCGGTTGTTCTCTTAGGAAAAAATACTCCGGGATTTTCTGCTTGCTTCCTGCGTCGTTTATCCCATCGAACGAAGAAATCGCATGGTGAAATCAGCCATCTTCCACACGTTTAATGCTATGTTACTCTGCACCTCCTGCAAATACGTCAGAGGTGGTTGATGCTAGTGCGATTGGTATTACGAAAACCTTCAAAGGAGTGGCTATTCGGTGGATGGGTGTTCGAAGACCAACTCCTTGACAGGGACGATTAGAGCATTTTCGAAAGGTTGATTAAGACTTTGAAGTGAAGAGTTGCTCAACAGCACTATTCGTTAATTTTTATATTGTGATTGCGAGTCGTTTTTCGAGTTTGTGCGTGGTTTTTTGAAAATGAGGAAAAAATTATAACTTCAAAAAGAGATTGATACCTCAGACTGGTACATTTCACCTCAGGAACATCATTTAATTAGATTCCGATCGGTTTTACTTTAAAAAGGTTTCCTTCGATCTGTGGCTATCTTTGATTTCTCTTAATTTTATATTTCCCATTTATACTTCTTTATTGCATATTTTTAAATAACTTCTACCCACCTAAACGACTCCAAAGTAACGCTGGATAATTATCGAACGTGAACTGGCATTTCTCCAAAAAATATTTTTTTAATCAATTCCTAAATCAGCTGAATCTGCTAGCTTATGGCTTAAAGTAAGCTCCAGAGGGCTGTATATTTTTTTTTTAGACTTAGAAATTAAATGAAGTTATTAAAGTATTAATTATCAAAGATTGGCAGAGACTGCTAAAGGCAAATCCTGCATACTATTATTACGGCTAACCTTCAAGGTTATGCGGAAATTCTTCTACTCGCACTTCCTTTGATACTTCTCGAAGCTTGCTTTATACTGATCTAGTGTCAGCCTGGTTTACATGTTTCGTTTTTGAATGTCCTATTAAAGACTCTTCATAATATCCTAAGTGTCCCAACCATCCACAAACACCTCCTCCAAATACACGTTTTTACAATCCAATAATGAGTACAACTTATTAAATACTTTCTTAGGTTGAACTTTGGGAGGCTGCTTTTTCTTAGACTTTCTCAGCTTATCAACTATACTGAGGATAGGCTATTTAATTTCATCGATAGCCTCCGAATGTTTCTTCTTTTTGTTTTTTAGTTATTCTTTTGTTTTGGCCATATGCAACTTCCTAGCTGAGAGAATATCCATAAAGTTGGAAACTGTGCTCCTTCCAAAAGAATTACCGATTTTCTCAGCGTTGTCTGATGTCGACCTTTTCCTAAGATTAATCGATGAGGATGAGGATAAGTGTTTATCATTTTGCTGAGACTTCCCCTTCAAGGAGAAAGGCATTATAACCCTCTCACTGCAAACCTTGGTGACTATTTGAATAAGTTCCAATACATCGTAATTAGCCTCATAAAGGAGTTTATTGTACTGTTCGCTTATGGATTTGCGCTCAATATCGATTAGATAAGCCTGGTGCTGATCCACCAGTTTGAGTCTTTGTTTGCTAATCTCCAATATTTCAGCTACCCTTGAGAACACACTGTATAAAACTCTAAATGAAATATGATTTACGTCCTAGACACGATCCTCCTATTCTCTTCCGCAAAGTTTGCCACTAGCTCCTGCTATTAAAACTTGTAACGTTCCAGCTCTTTGCCAATTAGAGATAGATGAATTTGGCTATCAATATGCTCGTCATTTCTGTGATGGATATCCCAAGCTCTGTACATAAGATCTTCTCTGCGGCGTAATATCTTTATGTAGCTGTTAAGATCATCCAACTGTGTGTTTTAGCTGGGTGCTTACTCTCTAGCTATTGCTGGCAAGTTATTCAAAAAATGCCTTCTCCAAGCACTATTCATAATTTCTTATTGAGCTAGCAGTTGAACCTTCCCAGAAAATCACATTCCTAGCATAATGCTTATAATTACTCATGAACGAATCGAAGGCAACAGATTCGAAATACAGCCTCAGAAGGCTATATTACTCGCCGGTAGCGAAAAATAGGCTGGGCATTGCCAAAAACTAAGTCATCGATATCCCTCATCACTAACCCATCCATACCTCTCAATAGGTGTTCTTTCAATAGCCGCAAATAAATGACTCTAAAAGGAAGAAGTTGGCTAGCAGTCGAAAATACCTAGCCAAAGTCACTGTTTAAACCAGGAAAAGTGAGCACAGCTGCACAACCACCTCATCGAAGAGAACGAATTACTTTGCCTTTCCTTCCAAATTCTTCCGCAATAATTATGTAGTGTAGAAGGAACGGTAGGACTCCTTCGATTCCAAAATTCTAGTCATTAAGCGTTAAGCCCCCAATCCTCACACTCATAATAATATACTGACATGCAATAACTCTTACATCAATATGTTCTTAGCGAGCAAAATCAAGGCAGTGTCTCTCAGTCGCAGAAACAAGTACTACAAGCACTTAGGCAAAAAAGTAGGTGATTCTACTATTAACCAGTAATGATCATACTTTGTACATCAAGGGATTCTAAAACTATCCCAGTTTTGTAGTTAGTTCTCCCATAAACTACTATTCTGTTCTCATTGGGTTCATTATTCTCCATATTGCAGAGTTGTCGAGGATTATCCTGATGGCTGGCCCCTTTTTACCCAATTTACCTACATAGTTTCCATCCACAAACGATTGTACTGAGTAGGCGTGCTCCAGTTTTTGATTAGTTATATATTGGTATAATTCGCGAATATGGGCTGTAAGTTCAGGATTTGCTGCCTCTAAAACTAACAGAGATGGCTACCATACCTCTGCTGTCGAACGTAACCAGTGTATTAGTTGAAGCCTTCCTTTAACAGACCCTAAATCCGGAGTTTGTTGAATAAGTTTGAATAGTGATTAACAAGACCTTCCAACCTTATCACAGAACTCAGCATATTTTCCGGGAAGTTTGAGATTCTACCGAACCATAAACTCTATCAATGAGCTAACCGTCTTCACCCCATTCTTAATATAGTAAGGTTGATAAGGTAATGTTATTGCTGATAGTAAGATGCATACCTTAAACTCATCAACTGTATAAGTTTTGAGATTCTTCTTCTTCTTTGTTTTGTCCTCTTCGGACTATTACTTCGTTATGTACTGACTGAGTACAGGCAGTTTTAGAATATCTACATCTTTCATAGCATGGCATACTCTCTTAAATATAGTGTATGATTGTCCAGGGATGGCAGCAATAACCTGAGGATCTTTAAGGTCAGAGGTTATTGGAACATCGAAAATCATATTCCATACGCTAGACTCGAATATCATTGTTAAGGGAGCTTCAGGATTTTTCGATTTTAGCATCAGTTCCAGTTAGTGTCCTATTCTTTCTCGAGAAAGCTTTACTCTTAATGCTTCTTTTATTTATGGTCGACCTGCAGCCTGGAACAACTCAGGTGCCACTTTAAATCCAAATCTACCTGCAAATCTAAACGATCTCAATACTCTTAAAGGATCGTCCTGAAAAGTGACTACTGGGTCCAGAGGGGTTCTGATCAGTCCGCTTTTAATGTCTTATAGACCTCTCCCAGTCCAATCTTCCACCTAGTTTGTGATTATATTATAGAACAGACTGTTGATTGTTAAATCTCTTCTCATCGCATCTTGTTCGGGAGTACCGAATTTCTACTTTAATCTAATCTTACCATCTGAGGAATACGAGAGTTATCACTGTACTCTTCCGACCGCAAATTTACTAAATCGATCTCCATCCCTTTAATATGCATTGTCGCAGTTTTGAGATGTTTCGACTTCTAAGGATTGAGTCTCGTTACTCCATATCCTGACACCTTTTAGTCCTTGAAGTAAGCTCTGAACTTCTCTGCGAACTCTTCTCCCTCCATGTTATCTAGAGTAAGATCAATATCATGAGACTCCTTGCCCATAAGTTTATCTCTCACCCAGCCTCCAGCCACCCTAATAATGGTCTGTGGCGTAGTAGCGTTCCTACACTCAACCACCATTTTGAATATTTCCTGCTAAGCTGGAGTGAGCATGACTTTGCAATTCTTTTACATGGCAAATCTGAATAATAATCGCAACATATTGTTTCTACTTTGTTTTCAATTATCAAAGAATTTGGCTATCTTTTGTATTCTGATGGGCGCCCAAGCTGCAATATTATTCCCTTTATAGCATATTAATGTCAGATTATAAACAGGCTACCGCAGATTTCTAACTGTAAACACGGGTGCGTAAAATAGCTCAGTAGGTATTTGCCGTCCTCCTTAAAAGGTAACTGTGGAGACATCCAGCCATTAAAACGTGTTCGAGTTTGTCAAATAAAGCAGAGGCCAGTTTAACTTGTTCGGTCAGAGGATAGCAAAGAACTAGGCGTTGTGTTCACTCATCGATACCAAGATAGACTCTAGGCTGGAGTCGATAAATGTCTTGAGTAAAGATATCAGAGACATCGTAAGACATGGTATATTGTAGAAGCAGCATTGTTTCGATGGACTCAAAACAGTCAATAGCGATGTATCAACCTTTCAGAAGAGCATCGATAGTCTGAGTTCCACTCTCAGAACTCAGGTTCCCTTCATTTAGAAAGCAGTACGACCAGTTTGAAAATTTAGTCTCAAGAAATATAACGAATAGAGTTGATAGTGGGGGGAGTAAAGCAAACCATAGCAGCCATGCAGTAACAGAAGAACTAAAAGCAATTCAAATAGACTGAGTCTTTTAGTTCGAAGGTGGACCGCATCCAGTCTGACTACGACCGTATGTTCAACCAGATCCAATCAGCAAGAGAAGCACTGGCTGCTAAGTCCTAACGTTTGGATGAGCTATCCTGCGATTTGGAGTTATTTAAGTTCTTCAAACCCTAAATAAACTAAAGGATATCGCAGCTGTTCGAGTAGGTGAAGAGCAGGGCGTTGGCAGTAGATCTAGTGTCTAATAGAAAGTACTTTGACGATAGGATGATGGGGTATTTTGATGATGTAAATAAGAACATGGTCAAGTTAGATGCTGAGGTTCGTAAAAAGTTAGTAGCAAGTGAATAGCGTACTGAGAAGATATTTAAACAGCAGTAGTCTCTACTGAACTAGATACAGAGAAAGTTCGATCAATCGAAGAGTGACGCACAAGAGTAGATAGAGTAAATTATGGCACAAATGGATAAGAAGGTCAATGAAGCGAAGGATGTATTGACCCTTAGAATAATTGCCTTATAGAAGAGAGAGGAAACCACCGAGTTTGAGCTCAACAAACTTAATATTTCAGCCGATAAGACATATAAATAACTGAAAAAGAATGCAACGGATGTGGCTGAGAAACTAAGTGATATCGATCTCAGAATTGACGGAGTAGACGAGAAGTTCGTATAGAGTGAGAAGAATATGGAGTAACTAAAGAGGACAATATAAGAGATTAGATAAAACTGCAGGGTAGTAAGGGAGAAAATGGACTCCTTCGTAAAACAGTAGGGGCAGGGTGTAGCTAAACTCGACTAAATCTATATTCACCTCTAAAAGCACGACTAAAGTTTCAAAGATGTCAACAGATAAATAACCCAACTAAACGAAAGATTCTCTGGAGTGAATTAACTAATAGAAGCTGCATAGCAGAATATGTAGAAAACTAAGAAGTAGTCACTAAAACTACAAGGCTAGATCAACACCAACATATCCAACCAATAGCTCCGTATCCAGAAGATATCAGATTAGACCAAAGACTCTATGCAGAAGATGTACGATAAATTCACCTAAATTAAGGCAGATCTCCTAGTAATGGAGAAGCTCTCTGCCAATCTCAACAGTTTCACAGTTAGATTTGACTAGCAGCTAAGCGTTAACTAAACTCTGAACAAACAGGTGGCTGATAAAATATAGAATGCCTACTCCCAGATAACTAAGTTTAAAAGTGACTTCATAATACTATTTGATAAGTCTAGCAAATAAATAGCCAAACTAACAGCTTAAACTAAAGCTACTGGCACTTTACTTAGTAGCGCTATTGGGTTGGAATCTCTCCTAGCAGAACTATCCACGTTGGTTGCCTGCTGCCTACTATCCCACTAAAACGATTCTCTTAAAGATGAGCTCGGCGTTAAAATATCTAGCCTTCTGGATGGGTTTGTACTTTAGTTAGACTCTACCAAACCCTTCGCAGATTCCATAAAATATCGAGGATAGTCTTCCAGAAGATCATTCATACTAACAGCTGCCATCCAGTACTTAGTGAAGGAGGTTGATCAGCTTCGACGGTCTGACACATTAGGCAAATCATTTGAAGGCGGTCGTAGTATGTACGGGCTAATGTTCGCCAACAAAAAGCACATGGATTAAGCCAGGAAGACCAGCATGTCAGTAAAAGTAGTTAATAAACGTGACAACAGTTTCGTATAGTTTCCAAAGCTGACCAAAAGAGAATGATTTAATCATAACATACCGGCTGAGTTTATTATTGTTTATTAGTATGGAGTAGGTACAGTTTGGCTTCGAGTAACAATAAGACCATCTCAGTATTTAGTCCAAACCCAAGTCCAAGGAAGAACAGGAAACATCATCCAAAGCTACCCCACCCACCCTTAAGTAACTTATTGAAAGCGAACTATTGGTAGTCACTAGATCCCTCAATCTTACTAGTGGCAGTATTGAAAAGATGCAGCTTAAGGTATCTCACTATCAAACCAAAGCTACTGAAAACATCAAATAGGCTGTTAAAAGACATAAGCAGACTAGCGATCGCCCCAACCTGTAACTAAGCCCATAAACAATCACTCTACTGTAATCCCTCACAACCTCCTACAGCATTCTCAACAGCAGACTATCAACCGCAAAAGCAGTAATAAATGGCAACCACATTTGTGTCTCTTAGCAGTAACGCAGCAAAATAGAAGAACTTTAAAACTAAATCGTGCACTTAACTCAGCAGCTACGTTCGCTCACTCAGTTAGACCTCCACCAACAAGTGCAGTAACTGTAGATGCAGAACGAGAAGTACAAACACAACTTTAAACTGTTGCAGAGTGAGGCTAGGAAACAACTTGAAGCTATGAGACTGTAGAATGAGTAGCTAAATGAATGGAATACGGAGCTCAGGAAGTAAATCACTAACTCTATGCAGAGGTAACTCAAAAGAGAGAGATCTAGGGTTGACCTAGATGTGTAGCCTTCCATACCCAAACCTCCGTAACCTAATCAAAGTGCATAGCTTGAGAAAGAGCTCTCAGCTATGAAGGTAGCCTATTCTATGCTACAGTAGGCATTTAGTGCTAGTTAGTCCAAATTCCGATAAGCCTGTTTAGCTGCCTAACTCAATCAGTAGTACCTACTAATAGCTAGGGAAAAATAAACCCAAACTAGAAAGGAACTGTAGGAGAAAAGTGTCAAGTGTAGTGAACTGGATAGGAAGAATACCCAACTGGAGGGTAGGATCAGGAGGCAGGAGGAAATGATCAGCGACCTAAGATAGAACCTACTTCAGAGGAAGGACGAGTATGATAAGCTTATCACTCACAACCAATAACTGTGGAGTAAGCATGGGTAGGAGGTGTAAAGGCTTCAGAAAGATTTCGAGGCTATGAACTAAAAGCTTATAGAATAAAAGAACAATTATGACTCCAGACATAAGGTATTTGCTGAGCAGACGGCCCTCTGCCAAAGACTGAACTAAACCATAATAAACAGGGAAAACTAAATTAAAAGGAGGGACTCCTAAATAGCCACCCTCAGATAATAGAATGCTGCTCTCAATAAACAGGTAACAGATTGGTCAGCAAAACACCAGTAACTATGCTAAATTGCCTTACAGAGGGATGCATAAATCAAAATGCTCCAAACTAAATCGTCCTCTGTCGGTTAAAATAGCAATAAGTACAAAGATAGCCAATTACCTCACTAAACCACTGTTTTAGTGGCAGACAAGTAGAACGTAGTTGAATACATCCAGCAACTATAATAAAAATGTAAGCTACTCGAGGGAATAAACAACTAACTGGGAAAGAGTTTCGCCCATTCCAAGAACTAAAGTCAAGCTTTATCCGATAAGACCGAACAAGCTAGATACGGTCGTTAAGACTACTCCAAACTCGTTAGCTAGGTGAGTTCTCTTCGACTTCTCACCCATTAACTGCAGTTAGAACTGTAAAAATAAAGAAACAGGGGAGTTTCTACCCTCTATGAGTCTAAACATAGGGAGAGCGAACTTATCAAAAGTCTCTACACCTAAATTTAGTACCTAAAGGAGAAGCTTAAAGATTACCAGCAGTGTGCAGCTAGAAATCAAACTCAACAAATAGCATCTCCTACTATTTAAATCAAACCTCACTCTCCTATTCATCCAATCCATCGCAACTCCTTCGCTATCAATAGTCCAACAGGTGTTATTCGCCTTCCAGCTCATCATTCCTATTACCCAAGCCACTAAATTTACTAAGTGCCTGTTCGTTCCTACTCCATGAGAAGCCCAACATTGTCTGTAACTTAAACTATTCCCTAACCTTGTCCTTAGCAAGTTGTTATGCCCTCCCTACAGTCTCCTTTAGCTTTCCCCACTCAACAAATGACCCACTCCTTCCAAAAACGAAACACCCACAGATTAGTATTATTGCCCCGACCAGCCACAGCTCGTTTCACCCAAATATGAAGCTGAATGTTATATTTGTAAGTGTTAAAATTAAATACTTTCTCTTTAAACACTATCACTATTGGGAATCCGATACTACGAAATCATACAAAATTTCGTCTACATTCAATCTTCCAGTGCAGAAGTGGCAGTACCACTGCTAGTCTTCATCAGGTAACCTTGTCAAATTAGAATCGCAGTAATAGTGGCATACTACTTGGTTGCATCCATCACAAATCAGGACACAGTCGTCTCTTTCGTCCCTCCGACACATATAGCATATCCTGGTATCGTTGTACTCCATCTAAAGTTTATTAGCAGGAGTGATGGGTATTAATCTTCCGTCCACTTCCATCTCATAACACTTTTTCCTACACATAGGACAGCTAGAGGATGTCTCCACCCATTGCTGGATGCACCCATGGCAGAACTTATGTTCACAGGGTAACTGTGCCCTCGGGTATTTTACTGGCTACAAGCATATGCCACAGTCAGTCGCACTTACCCTCCTCAACCTCCTAAACTTCTTAACAGAGGACTTCTACGCACTTTAGTAGCTGACATTCTGCTGATTACTGTTTGTTCGATAGGGACTGAATTGCTAATGATTGTTTGAGGTTAGAGTTCGATTTGTGGAATCGTTTTGAATAAGGTACTCCAGATCCTTAAACAGCTCTTCTTTCCAGTTAGGAGTGGAATGGTGGGAGGAAACTTGGACTGGGGAATCGAGAAACCTGAGAAGCTAATCCAATTGAGAGTACATTTTAATAGAGGATTACGATTCAAATATTATAAGGTGGGAAATTAGGGTCCTAACGGTTGCAAAAATAATTTAAGGTGCAATTATTTAGCCAAACAGGTTTACCAACCTTTATCTAGTGAATAACTTTAAATAGATTAGATAAAGGTAAAAATAGACTTACCAACCTACCAGAAGAATCAACAAATGCATCGTTTGCCTATTAAATAACATATTTTGTATCGATACATTATTTGATACTAAGTACCTACTGATCCCAACTACTAACACATCAACTAAATAACCAATATCAATTATTGAATAATCAGTGTGGGTGTGGGGGCTGTTGAGGCACTGTTGGGCCAGTTACTACTACAGTCTGGTTATTTCTTCTTCTTACTGCCTCCTCAATTTATTTCGAGCAGCAGCAACAGCAGCACAGACAAGGAAGAAGAAAAATAGTCAGGCAGCACCCACAAAGACCAGCACAACATAAACAAATACCCGCACAACATCCCACAGTTGCCATTTACGCTGCAGAAGATTACACTTGATTCTCCTGGACGATGATGGTGCTGAATGGTCGGCCCTTATCACCAGTTGGTGGAGCAGGAAGTTAGGGCATATAGGGAGGAGGTGGAGACACAGTAATAGGCATCTCGTTGATTCTCTGTTACGAGTGAATAATAGTTTAGGTTGTAGGGCCATGGTTTGAGTATTGGCTACCTCTCATGAGATTAGAGGGGGGAATCGAAGGAGGATAGCGGTAGTTACCGCCGGGAGATTGTGGCCTGAGGATTGGCGCTTGGGTTTAATACACCGGCATTTAGCCCGAAGGTACCCTGTAGTTATCCATGGAGTGAATTAATAATGAATTAAGGCAGCTACTAATAAACATTACACCAACATATTTATTGCGAAACTAATATCGCTACTCTAGTATCTGACTGTGCAGATACATTGTACTAATAATCTACTTATCGCTAAATTTCAAATTACGAAGCATATAAATCATAATTCCTCTAAAATCAGGCAGCAGCAGCAAAAAATAGCTGGTACACATTAAACCAAACACTCACAGAAACCTTAGTAACAACATGCGCATTAATTACAGCAATCTATGGTTTTGGTTTTTGGAGGAGGTTGATTGATGGCTGGTGGAAGAGAGTTATGGCCATACTTGAAGGGCCTTCCCTTGTAAACTCCTGCCGGTTGGTTGATGCTCACAATAGTAGTCTCACTCTAAATTTCCCTAGCTATCTCCAAATTTTTGCAAGGGACAGGGCCTATTTTCTAGTTGTTCATAATGAAAATTTGAAATTACTATGATTTCTAACGATTTGTTAATATTTAAATGACCAGCATTTTAACTTACGATATCAACACCCAAATAAAATAGTGAAGGCTATTTTTATATTAAAACTACGGTCACTATCACTGACAGGTATCAGAATCCCTACCTCATTTACTCTGTTTTATCAGGGCAGCAGCAATACATACACAGAAGCGGTATGCACAAGGGAATACAACACAAGATTATCATAAATTTGCAACAGCAAGACATCTTCTTAGGAGGAGGAGGGGCTGGGTCTACTGGTATCATAACTATTAAAGTAGTCGTTGGTGGTTGTGGTTCTGGTAATTCCTGTACAGGGGCTTCTGGATATCGTCCTTGATAAACTGGGGGCATGTGATTATGTAAATATGTAAATATTATAAATCGGAATAAAAAATAGACTTTAGTACTCTCCGAAATCAGTAGACTTCTGGGTTGCCACTTCAGTTTTACAAACCCAGTACAAAGACAGCTCCACTACAACTATCAATAGCCTTAGTAATTAACCTGAATAGCCAAACTACACAAAATACTTATGTTTCATCAATATTATGATCAAAGACCAAATTTAAATGGCTGCTTAGATAAACCCCATGCTCACCATCTTTGAATGATGTATTTTCATTCGCACCTTTGCTGTTGCTATTGTTTGTAGCAACAGGTCGAACACAACAGACCAGAGCAAAACATAAAAGTGCCGATATTCATATTTCTGATAGAAGACTAGCTACAATTCCTGCTCTAATAGATATGCAGTATTGTAAAGCATACCACCAAATAGATTGAGTTTGTTAATCATAAAGATCTTGTTACCAGTTGGATAAGAATCGCTGATTTTAGGTCAGTGTTTTACTAAGGCAATAAAAATAGGTTCTATTGTTCGCGTATTGCAGTCCGATAAGTCTGCCTCAACCTAGCTTCTAACACAAGCATATCAATTTATTCTTCAAAAAATTAACAACCTTCACTCCAACTATTTCATAATTGATATCAATTATGTATTATCAACAGAAAGCAGTTCATTATGATTCTCAGTGGCGACGGATACAGCAACTCACAAGTAAACATACTAGTTGGGTTAAGCAGCACATAGCAGTTGTTGCAGCTACACCCTGCATCATCCCGTCTGCCATTCCCCTGCGCCGTCCTGCATCGAATGCAGGATTGTAGCCATAACTGTATGGTCTTCCACCATAATAACCAGCAGGTGGACGACCTACATTAACCATCATGGTGGGAGCAGGCATCATCATAGGAGCAGGAGAGTGTAGCTGCTGTTCAGTGTGATAAATAGTTTACCTAAGAGCAGGTGGAGGCATCGGCGGTGCATAATCTTGAGGGGAATTGTAAGGGTTGCGATAGTTGATTTGCCCTGGGGGTTCATAGGGTTCCCCAAGCTAAGGTGCTGGTATGTTAAGGTTGGCTTGAGGATGCCCCATATTCTTAGCATTATTTTCCATGTTTTAAACTTATTTCAGAGTCTATTCTAAATATTACAATTCTCTATCATTTAGTTACTGATTCTTCCTCAGCAATCTGATATTAATTTCAATAGTACAAAATCTCAATTAAATAAATAAGGCTATGTATGGTATTGGAACGTCTCATTAGAGATATCTAACACTAAATAATTTTGATGATTGATTCTAACCTTTGGACAGAAAGCATCACCAATCCGATAAGTTGTGAACAAGCTATATACCTCTTTAAGTTCGAGCGTCAGTTACTCTCATGTAAATCGAGATGGGAGGTCACTCTAACTCATCAAGGTCTGAAAGTATTCTCCTACGACAAAAGGCAATGCTAGAGAACTTGGAGTTAACTGTTTGACCGAATCAAATATATCCGATCATGCATTATAAGATCGGGAAGGTATTCCTCGAAGGAGCTATCCTAAAACATGGAGAAGTTCAAAATTAAGTAATTTCATGTAATAAGTTCCGGTGAACTCAAGCATATCGCAAGAGAGATGAACCAGATATTCAAAGATAGGATCATTATGTAATCCAAATAAATCCGAACGGCTGAGAAGGCCTATACTCAACCCCTGGAACTCGTAAAATACTACGAAAATTAATTTAATGGAGATGATTATTACTTGGTACTCAGTAAATAAAAGAATTTTAGTTAGCTAAGCTACTGGCTCTAAGAGTTTCATTATATTGTGGAAGAGATTTGGAAATAGAGCGATACCTTCATCATCAAAAATACTCTCGTATGCAAAGCACTTTTTGAATTGGATATTGCCATCAGAAGAAAACGACTAGTAAAGTATTTGTCCCTTTTAGATAAAAAACAAAGAGATCCATTGAAATAATACAATCACTGGGTGCAGAAACTCTTAAAAAGTTATACTATCTCAGAGGTTTGTTTAGGCCCCACTCTCAAGTAATTGGAAAGTACTAGTATTTACCAAAAAATAGTCAAGTCCAACTAATATTCTGGGCCAGGATAAATATTCTTCACCCTCAGCAGTCTTATTGGTGCCATTGGGAATAACTGGACTGAACGCGACATCCAAAATGTTATGAGGTTTTTTAACCCGAGATCAATCTATATCTTCTGCGAAACAAGAGACTATCTGAATAGGAAGACTACCATTCAGTACGCCATGAAGGAGCTAGAGTGTAGAAGATATGTTCCTAAGTAAGTGGAAGACGTTTAGGCCAGTCTATGTTTTAAGCAAATAAAAGAGTAATAGTAAAAAAAAAACGCAAAAAATATAAAACGTACATACAAATACATTAAAAAAAAGGAATATAAAAAAAATATTAATATAAACAATCATAAAAATAAAATAATACTAAAAAT
>JAOXNN020172612.1:0-16203 GCA_028571205.2 Hydropsyche betteni | reverse complement strand
TGTTAGTTGTTTTTATATAGTTTATATAAGCCAAATGAAATTAATTCAGCGGCAGCTGAACTGGCTTAAGTTCGGTGTTCCGACTGAAGATGAGAGAGATTTAGTTTAAATTAGAAAACGATAATGAGCTGTATTATATTTGTCGAAAGAATTTGCCGTATGAACCACTATGACAAGAATATCCAAATAACAAACTGCGTGCCCATTTAAATACCAAACAGTTCTTACAATCCTTTTTTGAAGTATTTACGTTTTACCTAGTAACGACTCGCAATCATCTCTATAAGTTGTAAAGGTTATTCAGAGTTGCTTTAGGTACTAGAACAAGTAGCAATCGAGTAATGCGGTAGGACCCTCTTTAACCGATTATGAAGTGGCTTAGCTTTCAAAAGATTAGAGGTGACTGTGTGTTCAGTAAACACTCCACAGATGGAGAATCCCATGGAGAAGCATTCTTGTATTTTGAACAAATTATTTATTAATAATTAATTTACAGCTCGAATTTGTACAAACAAAAATAAAATATCACCCTCTGTCAGACTATGCATTCTATTGTATTTATGACTGGTTTAAACTCTGAATACGCTTAGTGGTTGAGTTTATTCAAAGTGATGCAATTTAGATCCAAACAAATCGTTTATTTACCTTCATCTTTTATTCTCTTTATTTTTATTACTCAAATATGGTGATTATAAATACCAGCAACAACAAAAAAGTCCTCTCACTCTACAGAAATAATTAATCCTAACGATCACAAATAGCAAAAAACATAGATTGTCTTTGTAGATGAATTGCTGAAAGTTACTTGAAATTGTGATTGAAAAGACTAACTATCCACTACCATGTATTTCACAAAAGTGAAGTACGAGGCTTCCGTATTTTCGGCTTCTACGTCTCTCTCCTTCTTAAGCTGCTTTGTACTTAGTACTGTAGTTTTGGTTTAGCCTCTTCAAGTCCTTTGAATTTTCTTATCCGGTCCAATTCCTCTATCTGCGTCAGACATCACCTACCATTCTCTTGTTGTCCTCCTAAAGCTTTTTGATCTCCACTTTCCTCAGCAAATGTTTTTGTACTGTTTTCTTAAATCTCGGTCTCGCATTTAATTACTAACTTATCTCTCTTTCTAACACCCACCTTATTTTCCCACTGTTGTCTATTAATTCACAAAGATATTATAATGTTCGGTATCAACCAGTTCAGGAGGTTCTCCACAACCATCAAGAAAGTTTTTGCCAGGTAAATCCTAGACTCCAGAGGAAACCCTACTGTCGAAGCCGATGTCCACACATAAAAAGGACTCTTCAGAGCTGCTGTTCCTTCCGGAGCCTCTACTGGCAAATACGAGGCTCTTTAGTTAAGAGACGGCGACAAATCCAGATATCTCGGCAAGGGAGTCAACAAGGCGGTCAGCAATATCAACGATATCCTAGCCAAGTAACTCATGGGCAGAGACCCAACCAGACAGAAATAGCTAGACGCTTTAATGGTTGAAAGTATGGACGGTACCAAAAACGAATATGGATGGTCTAAAAGCAAACTTGGTGCAAACGCTATTCTGGCAGTGTCTTTGGCAGTAGCCCGAGCGGGGGCTGCTGCGAGTTAACTACCTTTGTATGCCTATCTCAACTCTCTGACAAGCAAAAGCTCACTTCACGGGCACTATGTTATGCCTGTTCCAGCCTTAAACGTCATCAACGGCGGTAAGCACGCAGGAAACGGACTGGCCTTCCAAGAGTTTATGATACTGCCTACCGGAGCCCATAGTTTTAAGAATGGACTTCGCATAGCAACTGAGGTCTATCATCACTTGATGAAGATCATTAAGAAGAAGTACGGGCAGAACGCCACTAATGTGGGAGACGAAGGTGGATTTGCTCCAGATGTCCGTGATGCTGACTAGGCCTTAGAGATCCTGCAGTCTGCGATAGAGATTTCAGGTCACAGCGGAAAGATCGAAATCGGCATGGACGTAGCATCTTCAGAGTTCTATGATGAGAAACTTGGCGGATACAATCTCAATTTTAAAGATGAGAACAAGTCCAAGGAAACCAAACTGCTGACATCAGAACAACTCAACAAGCTGTACGAGGGTTACGCTCAAAAGTATCCCATAGTGTCTATCGAAGACGCCTTTGACCAGGATGATTGGAAGGGGTGGGAACTTATCACCAGCACTGTGGGTAAAAAGGCCCAGATTGTCGGAGATGACTTACTGGTAGAATTGTACTTATGCAGGTTAGCAACACAACCAGAATATCGGAGGCTATGAAAAGAAAAGCTTGCAATGCCCTACTACTGAAGGTCAACCAGATTGGCAGTCTGACGTAAGCCATAGAAGCTGCGGAAATGAGTTTGCAAAACGGATGGGGAGTCATGGTTTCGCATAGGTCAGGAGAGACATAAGACTCTTTCATAGCGGATTTGGTGGTAGGACTTGGAACAGGACAGATAAAAACAGGAGCCCCTTGCCGTTCGGAGAGGTTGGCGAAGTACAACCAGCTGTTAAGAATTGAGCAGGAGCTGGGTGTGAACTCGATTTACGCGGGGAAACACTTCCGCAGTCCAACCAAGTACATCTGATATGGTACGTTCGTAAATTCAATCAAATAATATCGTTGTATTGCAGGAACTCCACTATGTACTTGCAGATGTAACCTGCGAGCTACACATTCTGGCACTTTATTGTTAGCTGCAGTGTCGAGGTCTATTTGCTTATGTCTAACTGTATGTATCCCTTAGCTCCCGACTTGTGCTGAGTGTGCAGGTAGAATCTCATAGAAACCTAATCGTCCAGCGTAGCTATCGAGTATATCCTCCACACTTTGAACAACTCCTCCACTGACTCCTCGTTCAAATCTCCCAGATTTTTCACCACACGAGTCATACAACACCTAAATAAACTCACTCCTACCCTTATGGGAGGTTCTACCACATCTATTAGTATTCCTCCTCAGAAACCTAAGGGTTCTATGTCAAGTCCTCATGCTCGATTATGGGAGAAATAGGCTCATTCGCATCCATACCCAGCAAATCTGGTTGAGGCTACACTTACTCCTGTTGTTGTGCTGCGGCGTCTGGGTCATCTACTTCCCCATGTCCTTGCGCTTTTCCTTCAGCCCCAAACTACTTTTTGCGAATAGCAGCAAAGTACTCGTAAGACTTGGTGAATGTTTCCTATGGCTTCCGGTATATCAGACTCAGAGTATTGAAGATATCCTGATTCTTCTCCTCCGCCTTCTCGTAGTTGAATGTTGTCATTTCGGCCTTGATCTAAGCGAATCCTTTCTTGACCTCCTCAGGGTTATTCTACAGTGCCCTGTAATAGAAGGCCGCTCTATCTTTGAGGTCGATAGGCGTCTTCTCGTTCGTAAATATGTACTTCATTATCAACACTAAAATCTTGTGCATCTCCGGAGGTCGTTTCAAAAATAGCGCCACACAACTCGTAAGCAACGCCTGCTTTACCTGGTTTTACAGCTTCTAGAACTACTCTGCAGACTACAGCATCGACTACAGAATGTATGGGGCTTCTGCAATACTCTCCCCGAAGGTCCCGACTATCCAGATAAAAGCTGCATTAGATTCAGGTTCGTTTATGAGTGATTGTCCCTGCAATATGCAGTCCTTTATTTAGCTAAACTCCTTAGGGTACCTCCGAAGCACCAGCTGAAAAGCCCTGATTGACTCATTGACCAAGTGGGCCTTGGAGCTCTTGTAGAACTCAGCCAGGTTTTTGAGGAGAGCTCTGGTGACCTCCTTGAGGCGGATAGCTATCATGCTGATGGCTTCGACTGCCTTGCGACTGATTTCGGTTTCGGAGTAATTGGCGTATTAGTTGAACTCATTCAGCATCTCTCCCAAGTTGTTCTCGCTAGCCAGTGCAGTCAGAATCTCCATCTTAATTATCTTCACGAAGGAAGGGTCATCCGCCTTGAAGTAGAAGTACTTGAAGTCAGGCTCAAACACCTTCTTGGCCTTAATCACCTTGACAATGTAACGAATGTGCTCCAGTATCACGTAGGTAGTCTCTGGTGTACTAGCCATCTCACTCGAAGTCATCAGAGTCAGCAGCGGGGACTTCACTCTCTCCACAACCTGCTGGTAAATCTTCTACTTGTCCTGCGTGTACTTTAGGAATATCTTTACTGCTGCCAACACCAGCGCAGCCGAGGAATGTCTCAACCTATCTTCGAGCAGGTTCATGATGTCGAAGAGTTCCTTTTAGCTCTTGGGAGTGTATCTGTGGATGAACTAGAGGATAATGGTCTGGCCCCACTCGTTGTACTCCTTCAGCCTATTTAGCAGGTACATAGTCAGCTTTGTTGTCATCAGGATTCCTCCCTCTTCTGCCTTTATCTCGTCGAGCGCAACCAGTGCATTCTGGCTCACCAGTGGGTCTTCGCTTCTTATCATCGACGCCAGGGTTTACTTGATATGTTAGTCCTCTAAATTAGGCACACTCTACCAGTTATGGAAGGCGGGTGGAAGTAGAACAGCTTGAGGCACCCCAGAATAGCAGTCTTTTTGACATAGACCTCGGGATCATTCAAGGCTTCTCTCAGAACGGGAAGCACATTACCCACGTAGTCTGCAGACTTAAAGCTGCACAGGTGCCTCAAAGCCATTCCACGTATTCTGCTCGAAGAGTGCTTGCAGTCTTTCTTGAAGGTGTTTATGGCCATAATCGAGAGGTCGGGGTTGTCCTCAGCATATGTTGTGAGGTAGAAATAAATCATCTTCTTCTGCACTTCATCGTTCGTAAACGACGCTCTGCACATCTCTGAGAATATTGGTGAGGCATCGATGCCCAACGTCATATAACCAATCACTTTCTTTATTATCTATCTGGCCTTCTTCTCATCAGGCTCGTTGATTATCCCGTTCAGCATGCTGCATCACCCACCATTTACTTCTTCATTTCGTTCATCTCTCCCTTCTTCTTCTACTCAAAGTACGTCTGCTGCCGATCCTTCCAAATTCCTGTTTCCTTCATCAGATCCTGATATTTATATAATATGTCATCTACACGAATACACATTACAAATGCCTTGCCGGGAGCAGCTGGCGATTCCTCCTGACGGGTGAAACCCTGCGTAGACGACGTTATCTGAGTAGTCAGATGGGTTGTGAGCGATGTATAGTTTGGAGAGAGATTAGTCGAACAAACACAGCTTGCCGTCGAAGGATGCAGTAAGATACCGGCCTAGTCCCTGGTTGTACTCAATAGAACGAATCTAGTCGGTATGAATTTCCAAATTATGCTTGACATTTAGACTGTCATCCAGAAAACACACGCTGCCAGATTTGAGCGACACCACATGGTTAAAGCCCTAAATATGCGAAGCCTTACCTGGTCGGCAATGTACATCACTTACGCTGGGAAGGGTCTAGAAACTACCTAGCAGTTAGCTGTCCTCAAATCCCACAGCCGAGCTGAGTAGTCTCTTCCCACTGATATGACCTTCTGCTCTTTTTGTATCAGTTTGAAGGCGTTCACTGTATAGTTATGTCCCTTCATAGTCAGAGTGTTCTTGGCTTTATCGACGTCCCACACCCGTAAGGTGGTGTCTTCAGAACAGGATACCACCTCCGTGTTGCTAGCAGTAAATTTAGCCATGCGAACTGGGGCGTCGTGCTTTCCGATCGCTAAACTCGTGTGCTTCCGATACGTCTTGTCGAACTTCGTTATTTTGATTGTCTGGTCGTTGGAACAGCTCACTACCAAATCCTCAGACAAAGACCAATCTATGAAAAACACTGACTTCAAGTGCAAATTCTGTATGTCTTGTAGTATTGGTAGCTAGATAGGACGGTAGGGGTCCTAGTCGAACAGTCGGCTTGTGTCAAAGATCTTGAGCGAAGAGCTCAGAGTCCCTACGCCCAGTATCTTTCCACTTGGACTGAACCTACAGACTCTTATAGCCTTGCTTTACTTAAAGTAGGCGAGTTGTTTGACAGCCAGTTTAGATATTTACTTCTAGGTCGGGTGCTGGGAGAAGGTAAAGTTGTCCTCGTGCTGTGTGGGGGAACCATTCACAACGCTATTATTCTTCTAAGTGTCGTTGTCGCTCAGCTCTTGGAGCTCTCTGTTAGATCTGTAGTTGGCTGGCCGATTCCCACTTCCGATCGAAGTCTAATGCTTTTTCCCTGGGTATTTAGCCTACTCGCTCTAGTTCAAGGATTCTATGTACTTGTACTTCTGCGATTTAGTCTTGCTCTAACTCGCATATTCCAAAGTAGGTTGCTGCTTATTGGCCGAACTTATTTCCTGTCTGGGTTGCTGGGCACCGTAAAAGGTCGACACTATTTGAGCCAGATTGGCGGAGTCCTATCTTTTCGTAGAGGCTAGGTGAGGGTCGACAATCTCAATGAAGGGCCTTATAAATTAGAAAGTCGCTAGACGGCCTTTGAGAATAGTCCACCTTTCGAAAGAAGGATGCTATTTCATAGTTTTGAGAGTGAGGAGAGAGCACAACGACTGGTACTCCTCTTCAGTGCAGTACGCTGGAATGTCCCTCTAGAGGAGGTCTTTCAGTTCTGACTCGTCAGGGTTTTCAACCAGTTAATAGAGACGTTGTTTGCATATTTATAGGTGTATTCGCTTGAGGTCTTTGTCAGGTATCTTGGCTTCGAAGGCGAGAACGAAGTTGGTGGCCTCCTCGAAATTGCCCTCCAAAAGCATTCTCTTTAGGAACTCAATCTACTTCGAATACCGATCCAGACTCACTCCTGACTATCGCTACAGCGCCACGTACGCATCTATGTACTGTTCCTGCTTGAGGTATTTGAGCACTAGGGCCAGAGTAGTCGTGTCAATGTTTATCATTTCATAAATACTTTATGCCAGTTGGTAACTATTATCATTTCTTCTTCTTCTTTTTCTTCTACACCATGTGGGGGTTACTCGGAAGATTCGACACCGGAAACTGGCTCAGCTCAGGCGGCTGGCAGTCAGGCAGGCACAGGCCGTTGGCAAGGGAGGTTATGTTTACGCCCATCTTGGTCTTCGTCAGTTTCTGCTTGATGTTGTGCACTTCCTCAATCTGTATCAGCCTCTACCTCTCTAAATCACTCCACCATTACCTAAGGAATGCTCGTTCAGTACTTCCGAAAACGATTTGAACCTCGTACTGTACTGGCAAATAGACTTCGGGAGCTCTCTCTCTTCCAAGTCAGTAGTGAGGTTGAGGACGTGACTGAAACGCTTCTTAAGGTCTCTGAGTCTAGACTTCTCAACTGATTTCTAGTAGCCTTCTGTGGCAGGAACTATTCTAGGCAGCTGCAGACTGATATCCACCTACTTCTGAAATGTTTTCTGAATACCGCCCGCCAGGTTGTACTTTCTTTACTCCTCCTCCGACAAACAGTAGGGCTCGGGGATCTACACCTCGCTATACTTGTAAGAAGGTTGAAGTGCTATGAACTCCAGTCTCTTCTGCAACTACTTGGTCATCCTTGACTTCCCCTTGCTCCAGTTAGTCACTGCCTCCACTCGCTCCTTATCCTACCGATTCTGCTCAGTAATCGAGTTCTGGATGTTCTTAAATCGTAGCTCCATGGCTCTTTCAGCCCTGCTGCTGTCCGGCTCACAAAACTTAAACGATCCTTTGGCTTCGATGTCGTTGGGAATTCTCGTTGTCAGGGGATCTGAGATCTTTTCGCTGTAGATTTTGTTACGAGGAGCTAACTTGTCCTCTCCTGTCTCCTCAGGCTCTTACGGCTAGTCAGGCTATTCAGGCTACTCACCTAACTGCAGGGGCTAGTCAACTGCTAGTCCTTCCTCTACTGGGGCTCCTTCACCCGGCACACCTCCTTCACCTGGTACTGCTGGTATCCCTCCTTCTCTATTTTACTCCTCAAGTTTTTACTATTCTTTCTGTTCTTCCTCTACAACTGGCTTTATAGGCCTGGGGTACGTCATGCGACTAGCCCACTACTTTTAGTTGCCTACCAGCGGCATGGTCTTTTGTTACAGCAGCGGCTGTATGTTGAGAGTCTTCCTCTTGTACTCGTTGACTCTTTCAGCGGGGACTCCGTGCTCGTTATGGGAAGATCTCCATTTCTTGTAGTAGGGCAACATGGTAGTAGCTAGTATTTCGCTAGGGATGTTCAGCCTTTAGGTCTTGGGGTCCTCGTACTTTTAGGGAGAGTTGTGGAGACTGAAGCCCTTCTGCCTGAGAGTTTTGTACCGGATGACTCCCTGCGCCACTCTGTTCGCGATCATTTTGTCCTGCTCCTAGAACCACTACCTGGTGGCCTTGAGTCTGTCGATTTGGATTTACTTGTTGGTCATAGCGTTGATCTATCCGAAAACACGGTACAGGCTGTTGAAGGCTTCGGTTTCGTAGGTGTCTATGGGCTACTTGTGAGCGTTGAGAACCTTTTTATTGTAGAGCTTGATGCGATTTCGGAGCAGGTTGTAATTATCTTCGTCTTCGAGCACAGGATTTTAGATGACCTTGAGGTCCAGGATGATGGCGTGAGAGTCGTTTTCGTTGATCATCTTTTTGTACATCCTGCGGTAAGTCTGGACTGGGGCTGCGTCGGAGTTGAGCATATTTTATTGTTATTTTTATAACTTACTTTACCCACAGCTTCGCCGAATAGCACCACTCCCTTGTCCCTAGCAAAATTGGCCTTAGGCTGTTTGCAATTTAATATTAAAAGCAAATTATGCTAGCAAGCCTTTGTTTTCAAGCTAACTCTCGGAGGCATTTAGTTATGGATTATGGTCTGGCTAGTCGAAGGATTAAAATTACAACTAAGCAGCAAAAGCACAATGGTCCACTAAGCCAAGCACTTTGCAGCTAACACATCTAAATACACATCGTTGGTCTTAATAATAAATTTGCCAAATAGACTCAAACAGCTGCCACTGCGGAGGCCAGTTTCGAAAAGGAGGCCGTAGTCCCCTGCCTCACAGTCGTAGGAGCCTGCACTGTACTGCACGATCCGATCGAAGCCTGGAACGAAGATCTTGTGAAGTCGCTCACTCCTGCCTGCAGATAGGCGTTTCCCACCGCAGCCACGTTGACGTTGCCATAAATGTTTGTCGACTGTGACGGCCTCTGCCTGTAGTCTATCACGATGTTGAAGTTTCCAGTCACAGGCTCGTACCACTGGAACACTTCCGACTGGGGGTTCGGCAGCATGGACACGGTGAAGAGCTGGCTCTGCTGCTCCAGGCTCAGTCCACTTGGGTAGCTGCTTAGCCTCACCACCAACGACACTTGACGACTCGACTGGGCGCACTCCACAAACGTAACCACCAGAGCGCCGCCAGATCCCTGCACACACCTGCCTCCGACCGCTGTTCCGCTCACACACGTTAGACAGGTAGTAGCGCTTCCGACGCACTGTGCGCAGGGCAGCTGGCAAGGAGAACAGCTCGAAATAATGACGTTGTAGAATGTTCCGACGTCGCACCCTCCGATGTTCCCTCCTGTGCAGATTCCGTTGACTGGCAGTTGGCCGCTCGGACAGCTTCGGACACAGCCGTACGAATTACTGTAGAAGCCAGTCGGACACGTGTCCCAGCAGAACCCATCGTAGAACACTAGGGCGCCTTCGCATACCCTGAAGCAGTTGTAGCCTGAAGGGTAGCTTCCGAAGGGGCAGCTGTTGACGCAGCCTACGCCAAGACTGAGCTGAGGCACCGGACAGATGATGGACAGAACGCACTGGCCGTCGCCTCCGAGATAGTAGCCAGAGATACAGGTGAGACACACGGTTGAGCTACCACACCTCAAGCAGTTGCTAGGACAGCTCGAGCACACTGTCCCGGCTTCGAATTTACCTGGTGGACAGCTTGTAACGCAGCTGCCGTTGTCATCGAAGAGGAACGCAGGACAGGTAATCGCTGGACTGCTTCCATCAGAGGCATATTCGCAGAACCCTCTCCAGTAGTACAGGCTGGATGGACACAAGGCTACACAGTCCCCATCCGGAGAGAGTTCGTAGCCTCTGGAGCAGTTGGTGGTGTTTCTGACGCACTTTCCTAGACTTAGGGTCCATCCGACGGCGCACTCTTGGCATAAGAAGGCCGACACAGCACATGCAGCGCAGTTCGGTAGGCAGTTCTGGCAGCTGCTGCCGTCGAAGGGACCTGTTCCTGCAGGACAGGTTGTGTAGCACCTTCGGTTGTATTCTCTTGACCCGTTCCTGCATACGCATCTGCCGTTGGTGTAGACGAAGTCTGTGTTGGGACATCCGAACACACATGTGCTGCCCACCCGAGAGTAGCCGTCCACGCACGTTAGACATGAGTTTGGATCGCCCTGTACGCAAGTTCTGCAGGGGCTGATGCACTTTACACAGAAGCCCCCTACAATCACGAACGTGGAGTCCAGACAAGTCAGACAGCTTGTCGCTGAGTCACACTGTGCGCATCCGAATGAACAAGGCTCGCAGGCGTTTCCGTTCCAGAAGGTGCTGCCGCTGCAGTTTTTGACGCACTTCCCGGTAACCTGGAAGCTCGGTCTGAAGTACCCATTGGCACAGCTGGTACAGTCGTTGGGAGGCGAGCAGTCGGAGCAGGAAATGTCGCAGGCAAGGCATGATCGTCCCTGGGGAGTGCTGACTTAAATGAGGCCTGGAGGACACCTTACTACGCACTGGTTTTGATAGAGGAAGTTCGGACTCGCACAGGAAGTGCACCGGGTCGCAGACCCTTCGCAGGTCAGACAGTTCTGGTCGCATTTGGCACAGTTGTTGTTGTCTACCTGATAGGTGTTGAAGGGACACTGGCTGTAGCACCCCATCATGTAAACCTTGGTGCCTGCAGGACAGGACGAGTAGCAGGTCTTGTCGTTGTTGTTGAGATAGTAAAGGTCTTCGCATTTCGTGCATATCGAAGATCCCCCGAAGCACTCCGCACAGCCGATCCGACACCGTTCGCAGCCAGATGGCCCGACAGCGAACCCGCCAGGACACGTATTTACGCATGTGTACTCGAAGAAGTGGGTCCCAACCGGACACGAAGTGCATCTGCTGGAGGTCGTTTAGCAAGTAGTGCACGTTCTGTCGCAGTCGTAGCAGTTCATTGCCGACTGATATGTAGTGAGGGGACATCTGTCTACGCATCTCCCTTGATAAAAGTACAATCCTGGCTTGCAAGTCAAGCAGCTGACTGGGTTGTTGCACGTAAGACAGGAGGAGTCGCACGACCTGCACTGTTGGCCCTCCACATACTGGCCTGCTTAGCATCTAAGGCCACATTGTCCTGGACTAACCAGGAAGTATGGTTGGATGCACTGGCTGCAACCAGCGGTTGTGCAAATAAAGCAGTTGGCAGGGCAAGCCAGACACTGGAACCCATTGACGTAGTAACTAACAGGACATGTGCACTGGCCGTCGTTGCTTCTGTTCCAAGGAGAGAAGCACTCCAGACATGTGGCTCTGTTGCATCTGCTACAGCCTATTGTAGGGCAGTTTAGGCAGCTTCTAGAGGGGATGTCCAGGTACTTACCAAGGGGACATGTGCAGTAGCCAGTTATTGGGTCAGGGCTGGCTCCGTTGAAGCACATACCGCAGGAGCTCGAAGAAGTGCACAGGCTGCACCCTTGTGTGCAAGGGATACAGCTTCCGTTCATAGCGGTGAAGTACCCGGGTCTGCACACACAGGCTGTGTTGTCAGGCTTAAGGACTAGATTCTGCGAGTCGTCGCATCGGGTGCACACGGCACCCGAACACTGGATGCATCCAGGAAAGCTTGTGAGACAGTTTGGAACTGGAACACACAAAGCAGCTCTGGGCGTAGCTTACCGGAACCCTGGCTAGCACTCACATAGGTTTTGCAGGGAAAGGGTTCTAGTGTCTTGGCAAAGACTGCACCCATACAGTCCTTGCTGTCTGCATGTCTTGCAGCTGATATCGCAGGAGACGCAGTTGAGCTGGCTCACCAACTCCAGCAGTCCGTCCGGACACTTGCACTGGCCGCCGATGTTTACCCTTCGAGTAATCGCTGTCTGACAGTCCGTGCACTGTACAGACCCTCCGACGTACTAACACTTCGCACAGGCGGGAGGACAGCTCTGGCAGACTACGTTCCCATTGTCGTAGTAGCCGTCTAAACAGGGACAACGGTTGTTGATGGGGCCTGTCACCCTATTGCTGCTGGGAGGACAGCTGTTGCATTTGGTCGGGGTTGTGTCGCAGGTTGCGCAGGTGTAGTCGCAGGATAGGCAGTTTATTCCGCTCTCGTAGGTGTTGGAGGGACAGATGCACTGGCCTGACATCAGCGTCCGAGGCAGACGGCAAGAGGCACAGGCGCCTGCAACTGTGCAGGTCTCGCATTTGTTGTCGAGGCAGCTCCGGCAGACGATGTCGCCATTTGGTTGGTAGTCGATGTACTTCCCTTGGTCGCAAATGCACTAATTTCCGCTGCTGCTCACTTGGAGGCCTCGGGTTCTGCAGTTTATGCAGACAGGGGGATTGACGATTGAGACGAGTATTGAGTCGGGGTTGCAGTACGACACGCAGGAGTCCGAGTCGACGTCGTAGACCTTCTTGGCAGCGATCGAGACAATAGCGACGTTGATCCTCGCCTTTTTGTTGGTGTCCGTGTCGGCAGATTTGCGAGTGGCCGTGAAAGTGATGGTGGTGGTGTCCTTCCTGGGCTGGATAGAGGCCCTGTAGGTGATCGGAGTGTTGGGGGAGACTTGGATGCTGTCTCTGACTTCTTCCAAGTGATGGATGGGGGTGGTCTGGTCGTCCGAAAACAGTTCGAGGATCGCTTCTGGGTTGCTGCCTGACTGAATCTGGGCAGTGTAGGTGATGTCGTAGATGAGACCTGCTTTGGTAGGCAGGTTGATGAAGGCCGAGGATACTTCTTGGAAGTTGACTGTGAACCTGATGGCGTCAGTGCGGACCTGACAGCTGCCTGGACTGTTTGCAGTTGCGCAGGTGAAGCCTTGCGCTGAGGAGAGCACGGGAGTGTCGGACTGCTGGCAGAGCGAGTTCTGTTCTTTGGCGTAGAAGAAGTAATCAGTTGTCAACGATCTGTAGCCTGAGTTGGATATGACGATGGCGTCCTTGGCTCCTTTGACAACCAGGTTGATGTCGATGCCAGCGAGGTTGACGTCGGAGGACTTGATGTCGTTGAACCCGAACAGTCCGAACGCATTGAGGTATCCGAGAGTGTTGGTCCTGGAGTCGTAGATGTTGTAGACGCCTGCGTTGGAAGTCGTGAGTATGTAGTAGCCGGTGGAGTCGATGCCGACGACGGTTGCGAATGTTACAGTGTGAATAACGATAGTCACATGCAGGGCCTGGAGAGTGGCCTTGGAGTTGTCGATTCGGACCACGTAGCTGAGCACCGGAGGGTCGGTTGCCATGTTGAGCTGCTCGGTTTGCTCGACCTTGTTGTTCCTGATGTTGACGACCGAGTCATTGTAGTAGGAGTTGATTACGTTGGTTGGCCTGACGCTCACGCCAAAGTCGATGTCCTTCTGGTTGGGGTCGGTGCTTCTGTAGACGAACCCCGCCACAAGCAGGGCGATCTTGTCGACGGATCCAACTAACAGTGTTCCCGGGACTATTCCAGCGGGCAGCGAAACTGTGAAAGTACCGGCAGTAATCGCTTCCAAGCGCAGTAGTCCCACGATGGCAGGCTCTCCGGCCGAAGCCATGAACCTGACGACGAGGGCGTTGAAGTTTCCGTCCGTTCTGTACATGATGTCGCAGCTGGTCCTCGTCGTCGATACGGAGGGCTCCAGCTGGTAGAGCTGCCGAGTTGCAGTGCTGAACCCCGAGATGGCGACCGAGATGAGGGGAACGTTGACGAAGGGAGTCGCGTAGGTGCTAGTGATGGTGGAGGTGGTTGTTCCCACTAGGTCGTTGTTAGCGAAAGACACAGAGCCTGCCTGGACGCCGACAGGGTCAGAGAGCCTCGCGAAGGCGCAGGCGAAAAGCAAGATAAAGGTAATCCTAACTTTCATTTAAATATGTTAGTTGTTTTTATATAGTTTATATAAGCCAAATGAAATTAATTCAGCGGCAGCTGAACTGGCTTAAGTTCGGTGCCCCCACCCAGCATCGCCGACATTTCGCTGAAAATACAAAACCATCATCGTCTGTTGTTAATTACTTAAGGAATAGCTTTTACAAAAGAAATAATGTCATCAGCACTTACGTTAACCAAAATTAAAAACCTTTTGACACAGTAGGAGATAAAAGTAAGCAAGTCTGATATTAATGTAGGGATAATTAGTAGATAACACAATATAAAACAAATGATCATGAGGGTTCGAATAGAACTAGACTAGATATACCATTTTGATGCATTTTTGGAAAAATACTCATCTAGAAGTGATAAGAGAATAACAAAAGACATATTTGTAGATGTATTGATAAAACAGACTAAATCACAGTGGCAACTCACTCTTCTTAAAAGATCCATATTTTTCAATTTAATGATTGAGAGTGGTAAATCTGGTGGCAAGGTGATGGGGTCTGTGGTTGTTAGATACAGTGGTTTATCGTCCTACCCGATGGCTTGTATTTGAAAGTAGAAATAAATAACAACAAACATACGACTAGAGACTACTTGAAGAACTTGTAAATGAGACATCTATTCATTGCAGTCTCAAGTCGTACTTTTTATTGTAATCCAAATCAATATTTAACAGTATCTTCCTATAAGACTTTTTGCATAGTTTAATTTGATATTTGATCAATAAAAAAGTTGTTAAAAATATTTGCTTGATGCATGTAGATTTTAAGTATCCATAGAAATCTAAAACTTGAGGAGTGGCTGTCGTCGTATCTGGTGTAGGGTTGTATTTATGGAATCAGCCGGCAGAAACTTAATCCTAGATTAAGAGAAAGCAGGAAACATCTGCTTACTATTGTCTCAGCTACTTTGTCGAAATATAATAACTGTTTATTTCTAAAGTGCCAAATATTTACTCAAAAAGTGCAGTGCAATCAATAATTCAACCTGCTAGTTTTCGTTGGTTATTAATAATATTTTTATGGCTTGGCTATCGGAATGCTGTACCTTTTGTATGTCTATTGCCAAATTTAAGCATCATAAGTTCGTTCGACCAGTTATCAGTTACTTAACGATATTCAACAGATAGATATCCAGAGCAGGAACATCTTGTAACTGCTCAACACTACAACATTAGAAAGGACCTATCAAACCAAAGATTATGCGTGATAGAGAGTTGCAGGTAATAGGAGCAACGATAAAGCTAGGCTTTAACTCCGTTAAGTAAGAAAGTAGATAACTCATAGTCGGAATCGAAGCGCGGATGCTTGTGACAGACAGTTTATTTAATACTAATATAACAGCGAAGTAAAGAAAGAAAACGACAGTGGAAGCTGTCTTCAGTGTGGATGCTACAAACTCACTCTAAGCTTACTTGGCCCCTAGACTGACAAAAAGTTGCCAGAGCAGTAAAGACACAGATTGAGTTCTCATCATGCTTGTCACGAATAAACTGCTCGCAGTGTTTCTTGGCAGTACAGTATTGGTTAAGTATAACAAGAGAAACAGTAGAATCAATAGCATAATCGTGGAAACAAAGGCAAATGCAAAGATTTCTATTGACTTTGTTTAAGTGAGAGGCCCTATTGTAAATACGCTGAGAACTGAATAGCATCACAAGTACATTGTGCAAGGGCGGCCATGATGGTATCTGATTTGACGCAGGGGATGATGAGAGCCAGCTCCAGCAGCAATCTGATGAATATTTCTAGAATTTGAAAGATATAGTTCTCAGCTGTAGTTTGCTCGGAGTGCTTGATGAGCTCAGCCATTATGTCTAGCACATAATTTTGGAAGCGATGTGCGAGTGTCTGGAGTTGTCTTTAGAAAATCATATTTTTAGATGTAGTTCTTTTGGAAACAGTTAAATAGCATAGTCGAAATCCGATACAGTTGTCAAATAAGCATCCACAACACAATTCAACTATTATCTCAGGAGAGATAGACCATGTATTTATTTGATCTAGACTTAAGAATATTTAAAGCAATAGAAATTGTGTCAGTAGTAATGAAGCTTCAATTAATAAATGACGATGATATCTACACTGCCTAAAATTAATGGTGAGCTATGCCTGAGCATTAACATATTTTGATATATTTCATGTTTGCACAAACGCGTCCATTCCAACGTCCGAGGCAGGACAATTACAACGCGTTTTACGCTCCCGACAGTAGAACTGTCAAATTTAACATATAGGAGCTAAAGTCCGACC
>JAOXNN020171997.1:0-26301 GCA_028571205.2 Hydropsyche betteni | reverse complement strand
GCTTTCAGGGGTATTTTACATTATATTTTGTTTTTAATGAACTCCTTAACAATAAAAATAATATTCTTGATAAAATGGAAAAACACAGGTCAGTATCAGTGTAAATAGGCTGAAATATGCTGCCATTTCAACTCTTTTTCAAACTTATTTGCTAATTATCAATATTTAACCAAATTTCGTGTTGCATAGGACTTATTAAGGCACAAACAACCCATAAAACTTCGAAGGTTGGCTGAAAATAGATAATTCAGTCTATTGTTAATTCCAAATTTCGCTACATAAGCATGAGGCATTTTATTAAATTTAATTAATCATACATACACATTTCTATCAACTCCTCTCCAATCTAATTGTTTATTATAAACTCAACCCACACAATACGGTATTGTTATTGAATGATTTGTGAGTCTATCCCATATTTTGATAATTCAGTTTTATAGAGAACATACGTACATAGAGATATACTATATCTTTCAATTTGTATTCAACAAATCGATATATGGGGGGCGTTTGGGGCCAACTAATTAGACTATTGGGGCTTCCGATTGTAGTACTAATTTAGGTGGTACCACTATTTTGAATAGAACATAATATTTTCTCTATAATTTGAATATTAAGAGTGTTCTCAGTACATAAAACACTTAATCTACAATTCAAATAATGTTAATCGATATATGGTATCACAAATATTTTAGAATTTTCCTTCTTATCTTGAGATGGAGGGGCTTTGACTGCTCGCTCATCTTCTTGGAAGTGAGGATCGATCTTACCATCACGTTCTTCAGGTAGTAATGTGACAGAGTTCTCAGAATCTTGCCATTCAGGAAGTCAGGGTCGTCCTCTTTTTGGCTCTACCACAGACTGGCCAACTTCTCATAGTTTATGTAGCCGTAGAGACAGTTCTTGGTGTGTTTGGTGAAGGAATAATAGTCCTTGAGCTCTTTATGTCCGATTTGGGGAAACATTAGTCTTAGAACATCCTCGCTTTTCTTCTTAGAGGACACATAAGTCAGGACCTGGTTGCCCAGGTTGGACAAGGCGTTCCTCTAGGGGTTGGCCTTCTGGATACGTGGGGTTTTTTGGTGTTTCTGACGATATTTTTTCCTCTTTTAGGCTCTAGGTCTGAACTAGTTTTCCGACAGTTCTTGGCTACACTCAGACTCCTTCTGATCGGAGTTGGACTCAGCTTTTCCTATATTGGGGATTGGGGTTTGCTAAGAGGTTGAGGTGCCTAGGGAAGGATAGAAAGGCTGGAAATAGTACAAGTAAGGAATTTAGGGAGATCGCTGCGGCAAAAGCAGAGAATAGGATCTCTGGGAGGCAAATCCTTATAGAATGTTGTGGAATATTTAATATTTCCAGAAATGGCTTGAGCTAATTATGGGATTACTCGATGAGACTTAGTTATAAATGTTCAAATGAACATAAAGAAGGCTGTTTCTCTGAATTTGTCAATTTGTTTTAAGTTAAAAATTTCCTAGAGTAAATATTTTAGCATGCCAGAGCAATTGAATCTGATGCCTGCTAAAACCTTTACTTACTTATGAAATTAACATGTTTCACATTTAATCCATTTAATTATTCTTATCATTAAATCAACTATGCCTTTATTAATTTCGTCAAATTTTGAAAATGTTTGAGTGCCAGTATGAATTAGATTTAATTGTAATATTTTATCGCAAAAATTCTGCTTCATCTGAAAAAATAGTCTATCAACAACTTATTCAAGTATTTCTGAGATACCGTTGCAGATTTGCATTTAATGGGTATTTGGATGAGCAAATCAGTTACGAAATAAATAATCAAATAAATTAAGTTATTTGAGCCCCCGAATTAAATAATCCTCTGCGAGCTATCGGTAATAATAATAGATGATAAATTGAATTTCGATAGGTCTGGGTCTCTCAACATTCGACTGCCATAATTAACTTTGGTTGTTTTAATATTCGAATCATCTTTTGCGTTCTAAATTTATATTAGAGTATGCAAGTTAGAGCTGGTTTAAAAAAGTCCAAAGTGGAGAGTAAAATATTAATTGTGTAATCCACACCATCAAGTATGTCGAGTGGGAAACACCGATACTCACTGTGCATAGTGTCTGTTCAAAAGACTTGGATGTGAGCATTCGGCAATAACTTCTGATCTTCGTAGAGGCAGATATCCAATAAGAAGTTGCAATAATTATTGTCGAAGGAGTGGTTGAGAGGATTGGAATTCATTAAAGTAGGATTTAGGATCGATTATTAGCTTACTTAAGAACGAGTTTGCAAGCCACAAGAATATCAGTAATACATTTTTAATCTTTTTGAATAATTAGGACGAGACAATATAGGAAACTGAACGAATGCACTCAAATATTATCACCGCAAAACAAACTCAGTCAATGCAATGCAACTTATAATATAATAATAATCACGCCTGGTCAGGCGGGGGCATGTGTGCCTTGTCGAGTTGGTTTTTGCTAAATTGTGTTTTGGTTCGCCCCACCCCGACGCATCTCTTTAGTTAACGGGTACCGCTAGAGGCGGAGTTCCACTAACGTCCCGGAGCGGGTCAGTTAGGTCGGCGCAACTTTTCGATTAAAAAACTGAATTAATTTTTTTGTTTTGATTGTTTTGTGTTTGTTGGGTGTTTTGGTGTTTGTACTTTTGTGTGTTTGTGTTTTGGAAGACGGACTATTGATAATGACGTAGGCGCCTACTCCACGCAGGGGCCTTGATGTCCGCCAGTTACCCAGTCGGACCATAAACTGTCTGTGCCCCGATAATATTTCGTTAATTAACGAAATTATTATGTACAACTTATATATGCACAAATTAAACATTTAAAATATGCTTAAATACCATTAAAACCGACTATCTACCTGTTAAATTCTCACATCCATAGTCTACCTGATAATATAATACAAAGTCCAATCACAAATCCATACCCAACCGTAGATAAATGACTGTTCTCCATATGCTGCTTAGCCGGATGACTTGAGTTCTATCTATGACTCTGCACTGAGTTGGAAGTAAGTCAAATCAGATTTATCTCACGCTGCTAAAAAACCAGTTTGAATTATTAAATACACTACAAACATAATCTTAAATTCTTAACTTATTATAGGCTCTCCAAGTTGCAACAAAGTTGATGGAGAGGGGGGACACTTAAGCGAGTGCACCTACGCTGACAATATAATATTAAATAAAATAATAATCTTTTATGAACATCAATTTATCTGTACTGTTGGCTGCCTTCATATTCCTAGCTGTGTTAGCCCAGCAACCCGAAAAGGGTCAAACCCATAATAATCATCAAACAGCTACTTCTTTGAGTAAAGCTGCTCCAGCCAAACCCAATGCTTCAACTGTAGTTAGAAGTAGTGCAGTAGTCAATATCTCAACTCAAAGTAATGATATCAATAAGACTCAAACTAATAATGTGCCTACCTAGGCGAAAAAATAAGCAGGAAATTAAACCAATTCAAAGACAACTTCACCAGCTGTTGAACCCAATCCTAACCCTTCACCAGCTCCACCTAAATAAAATCTTACGAAGAATCCAACTGAAACTCTAGGTGAGAAAACCCAATTGGTACCAGTTCCGCCTCCCTCTTAAACCCCAAATTCCAGTTCCAATCCCATCCAATCAACATCGACTGTAGTTCCAGTCACTTCCAGTCAATAACCTGCTGCCACAAAGACCAATTAGAGTTCAGTTGTTAATATTTCGATAGAAACCTCATCACTAAAAACTAATAATCTAAATGAATCTAAAACCCCTACAAACACAACCTAACTGGCGCCTAGTCCGTCAGCTAATGAGGTGGTAGTGGCCACTCAATAAGCACCAACAACACCAACAAACACATCCAACAACTCAACAAAGATATCCTCTAACAATTCTACATGCTAAAAGAATACAGATCCTAAACTATGTACACAAGAGTTCAATCTTGTATGTGGGCTGCTATCTAACAACACCTACTCAACTTTTAGTAACCCATGCATTGCCTGTAGTTTCAAAGATGTAGTCTCTTTCATTTCGGGACCTTGTGCGAGAAGCAGACCTTAAAATGCCACTGGATTAGAAACTATCGCATCAAATTTGAACTCAAACTCATCGTTTAGGACAACAGTCCAAAGGATTACAATAAATAAACCACCACCCCTAGAGTTCGGCATTAAACTCTCTCAAGCTGAGCTTTCATTGACTAAGTGCCCGGAGGGAGCAGCAAGATACTCTACTAGTTGCAGTGTTTAGTATAAGCCAGTATGTGCAACCCATACCAATAATTCTAAACAATCCTATCGAAGTTCGTGCTTTGCTTGCATCAATAGTGAGGTGATTAACTATCGGGAGGGACAATGTCTCATCTCTTAGATTTAGTCTACTGTTAGTATAGCTATTCCGTGCAATAGATAGATTTTTAGGTGTGTCTCAGGCCTCAGACAGAAGATGGTTTGTGCCCATTACACTAATGGTACATCCAAGACGCACTCGAGTCCCTGTTTGGCTTGTATTGATAAGAGGGTGTACTCATATAATGTTGGGGCCTGCCGTCCTGCTATTGACTAAGTGAAGACTCGTCAGCAACTATGCGGGCCTAAAGGTGAAGAATAGATAATGTGCTTACTAGAGTACAGACAGATATGCGCAGTATTATCCAGTAAGATTCAAAAGACATTCAATAACGGATGTGAAGCCTGCAAGAACAAATAAGTTGTATCTTATCGAGTAGGCAAGTGCTAAGCATGATAGATAGATTTATGAATTAATTACTGCTGAGTTGCTACCATAGCTATGAGCTCCCCTATACTGCCATCTTTTAACAGCTAAGTATCTATATATGTAGTAATTTAGTAAATTCATTAGACGCAAGTCATCACCCCTTTCTGCTCTTTATCTTTTCCAATACATACATCAGATCCAACGGGTGCATCACCGGACACTTCAGTTTAAACTTCTGGTAGTAGTGGATGCTGTTTAAGATGTACGTTGCTATCTCCAGCAGGTTATCTATCTACTTACTAGAGATCGACTCCATCGTTATATTCTGGTCGTGGATCTCCTTCAGCATGTTAGTGTATTTTTAGAAGGTCTCCCCCTGGAACTTCTAATTCGAATAGATTTAGTCGCTTTTTGAATCCAGTAGCCAGGATAGAGTTTTTTTGCTCATCGGTTGTTTGTCCTTATCCTCTACTTGGAGACTGCTAGGACTATCAAATATCTTAGGGTAGTTAACGTTGACGAACTGTTTCATAAAGAAAAATTGAACGTTTTGTGGGGTGTCCTCGTTATCCAACTCCATTTCTTCAGCTTGCTGCGTAAGTAAAGGAATACCTTTTATTAGACTGCAGGCTTCAAACGTTATCTTTCGAAGGAGATAGGCAGTTAGCAGATGACTCCCCCTCCCCCTCTTTTATTCCCATGAGAAACCAAATCTGACTATTTCATCAACATCTCTAATAGAGCTAACTGGTCATTACGGTGCTTCTCGTAATCGGCATCCAAAAGCTAATGGTCCCTAGAATCAGGGTTTTCCTTATAGTAAACCTCCTTTATATTCTACTTAGTTTTAAACCCCTTAGTGTTGCAGTATGCCAACTTATTCATTATGTCCTCTTTGATCTCCCTTATCTCCTAAACTTTCATCTTTTTTAGCTGCATTGAGGAGTAAGTGTACCTCAGCGTCACGTTTCATATACTCCATCTGGCTGCAGTTGCTATGATGGAGCTGGTCCTCCCTCTTCTTAAATAGCAGAGTTTTCTATTAGAGGGCTCTATTACAACTTGATAGCAGATTCCGTAGCTTCATTAAAAACTCTGGTTCGTTGTTCGCTTGTTTCATGATATCCGCGAAGGCCTACATCTCGCAGTCAGTACCTTATTCTTGTTCAGCTGCTCTATCACGATCTTCTTGTGCAGCTACTCTTCCATCTTCTCTGGTTTCTTATCCTTAAGAGGGATTTCCTTGGGCTATTTAAACTCATTTTTGATTTCTGTCTTTGAGCTCTGGGAAACAAGCACAGCCTCACTGCCTTTTTTATTCTTACGTCTGGCAGTATGCACCTGTTCGTAGGAGGAGGAAGAGTCGTCATCGGAACGTTCCCGTTTGGTTCTGCCACGCTTTTTTGAATCCATCATTATTACACATAAAATCACAAGTACATCTAGAGCTATTTCAAATAGCTGTCAAGACGTCGAAGGTTCTAAATGGGGATCACTTTCAGGAACTGCTTGAGGGTAGCACCCTTCTTCAAATTGACCAGGATGTTCAGGCATTAACGGATAAGGTTGCGCTGCTAGTGTACTATCCGATGTTGGGACTTTCGGAAGTGGTTCTGAATAATTTAGGATGTTACCACGAACATTTCGAAGTGGGTTTTGGGTTATAGGAAAGGCAGTCCCTTGCTAAAGTACGCTTAGAGTATGTGGGCGATGACCAGCAGACAGAACTCAAACACAAAAATCTAGAAATCGACTGAAGTAGGTATCTGGAAGCATCGTACCTGGTCCTTGTAGTACTTGACGAGGTACATTCTCAAAAACTTAATGAACTATTCGCAAAGCACTGTCGATTTGAGCCTAAATTATTTGGAAAGGTTCATAGTCTTCAGAGACTCATTCAACTACTCCTTCGATTTGAGTTATTGGTCTATCCATCCATTAAACACCATATGTTATGGTAGCTAATGTAGGGGAAGGTTATCGTTATTCTCAAGATGGACTCTAAAAGCAAAAGAGTCGTATTTATTCTGCGCCAAACAAAACCCATACCACATCATCAGAAACCTATTTGTTCTCTCCCCATAGTTATTATAGATCTGCTGACCTTCCTTAATACTACCCTCAGTAGTAACAACGAAATACCAATCGTCATCCTCCTTCAGCCAATCCCAGCTTTCTTCCTACATGTTATCCTAGCTGCTACTCACAGATTTGTTTATCTGTCGCTGAGTAGAGATAGTGGCCTATGGTGATTAGCTTCTACTTATCTCATAGTTCTCGTAGAAGCCCTCCTACTCATCTTTGACTTTCTTACTTCTAGATTTGATCTGAGCCTGGATTTGAATCTCTTTCTGCTTAAGGTCCTTCGCAATACTGTTGCGATGCTACTTCTATTCTTCGTCGGTATCGTTGTCCTACTCATCGCTAGTACGATAGAACCTGAGCGAGTCGTAGGTTTCTGCTGCATCCACCTGCTCCATTTCTATTTTTTAAATCATCTAAGTGAGTATGTGTTATTCCGTATCGTAAGGAATATCTATCATCTAAGGGTGCTTTTCATCAGAGTATTTGGTTATGAACTTGTACCTACCACTAAGCTTTGGTTTGAGGTCAGGAGGAGGCGAGATACCCATCAGCCCCAGATTTAAGTTGTGTTTTTTAATGATGTATTATTAGGGTTTGTGCTATTAGTTTAGCTAGTGGCCACGGTGCACTATGTAGTGGGTACTGGTTTGCTTATCGTTATGGTTACACATGTCGGCTAAGGGTATTAGGCAGGTGGATGGTAGCGACCACCCGTAGCATCTAGTCATCACTATATTGTACGCATAGAAAAAGTTGGATTTTATTTATTCGTCTGGAATCCCAAACTGTTTGAATATCTCCTACTCGTCGATGACCTAAATTTTGATGGCAGAATAGATCCTTTACATTTAAGTTCGGACAAACTTGCTTTCGCCTTTCAGGAAGTCGTTGCCGGTCGCTTTAATGCACTAAGAGGGCCAATCCATTAGGGTAAAGTCCTGCTTAGGGAGGCAATCTAAATAGGGCCGGTAGAATGATTTTTATTTCTTGAGGAGTTCGAAAAATAGGTAAAATGCTAGGACATTGAACTAAGCGTCTGTCACCTCCTCCATACTGAAGATGTGAGGATACTTGGGGAAGACCTATTTTAGCTATGAGGTAAGGCACTTTCTAACTGAGATGATGGTTTTGCCGGGGATACAAATAATAGCTGTGCGAGGAGGGAGGTCCCGAGCCGCTGCAACTCCCACCTCCCCTCCCTTAAACTTGACTGGAACTCTGACTCCATCATAGTAACCTCCATTATCTGTGATCCACTTTAGCAGTGTTTGGAACTGAAGATTTCCAGTTTAAGCTTACATTCCCACCCAAATGAATTACCACAGTGACAGTAGATGAATAAGCTTTACTTCAATATATTATATTTGTAGATTAAATACAAGATGAGGCATACCTTCAATTTGAGTGAGCCTCGAGGCTTTCGGAAACTGGAGGACAAACTGAATTTTCTGGAGGACACCTCCAATGACCTTATGAATGAAAACCATCGTCTGAAAACATAGTTCATTAACACTAAGAAGAACTATCAAGGTTGTTCACTAACCACTCAGCCGTATTCGATGACCTCCTCCAACAGATACAGGCTACCACCAATAGGCTGTTAGCTGTTGAAGGCTTTGCCTCTGAGCTGGAGCACTTCAAAGCCACCGTAAATGATCTGCTCGCATAGCTTATCCTCCAAAGGCAGAGAAACGAGTAGCAAAAGGTGGCTGGTAGACAGCAGGCATAGAGCTACGCTCAAATGTAAACACGAATAGACTATTTGGAGCGGGAGTTGGAAGACCGACTTAAAGAGAAGATCGAACTCCAAACTGGAAAGAGTGCCACCCACCAGAAAGAACTAGACCGTTTGAACTCCGAAATAGCTACACTTATGGGGTCTATTCGTAGCCTCACGCAGGAACTGTAGCAGTCTCGAAAGTCGATACTGTAGTTACATAATTCTTATGGCTCCTAAACAAGAATTCTTAAAGATGACTACTCCAAAATGAAAGACAAATTGGAAGGGTAACTAGAGTAGCTGGGAGAGTAGAGCAGGAAACAGCTGTCGAAATTGAAGTATGATAGTGAGTAGCAGAAGAAGTAGCTTGTAGCCCATTACATGGAGATCATCCAGGTAAAGACTATGGAGAATGATATGCTTATTAAAGCAGTAAAGAGGGAGATAAAAGTTGAGAGTCCGACGCTAGAAGGAATCAAGATGATCGAGCTGCGGGATAACCTTGTAAAGGAGATTGAGATCCTCCGATTAAATATTCGGGAGGCGAATTAAAAGCTGGAGAAACAGCAACTAAAGCTAGCAGAAGAAACCAAGAAGAACCAGGATCTGACGTCCCAGAACCAGCGCAAATAATCAGAGATATAGCGATTAAGAAGCAACAACAAACTGGTTCAAAATAGGTTATCTGTTGAGGAGTCTACAGTCGAGAAGCTCAGGAAAGAGATAAAAGACAGCGAAATAAAGAAGCAGCAGCAGGATAAAGTATTGAGCACTAAGTGGTAACAGTAGCTATAAAAACTGGCAATGGATTATCAAATTAAAACGAGGTTGGAGATCAATACTGTGCGGGTGGAGTGCAAGAAGTAGTCGTCGGAGCATATTGTGGTGCTCCAGTGTTAGATACTCACCCTCAAGTAGAAAGCTCAGAATCTGGAGGAAACAATAGAGAAGCTTAAAGAAGTCCAAGCTTCCATGAGTAAGGAGATGCAAAAGGGAGAGAGGATAATAACTCAGCTCCAGTATGAAGTGGGTGAGCATAATAGAAAGAGCAGGTAACAGTAGCAGCAGTACACACTCAAAATAGAAACGCTTGAGAAGCAGATAGCAGGATTTGATGTATTTTTGAAAGGGAAGGACCAGATTATTTAAGAACTCAACAAAAAGATTGCTAAGCTCAACCTTGACTACTAATTCTACATGAACGAAATGAACAAATAGAAGAAGAAACTGCTGGATAACACCGAAAGATAGATTCGGTAAAAGGTTCGAGAGGCTGAAGCGCAAAGGGCTGTCGAACTGCAGGCACTCAAACAATCTCTCATCGATAGGTTTAACATAGAATTTGCGGAACTCACTGACTCTCACAAGCGCTAGATATAAAATCTAATAACTTCCCGAGAACTCCTGTGCAAAAAATTGGAGTATTAGAAGATGGAGGTTGAAAGCAGGCTGCAATAGACCATAGACGATTTGAAGAAGGAAGAACGGGAACTCAAATGGAACCTTGAGAGTAGACTCCGAGGAGAGAAAACAGCTAGAAAGTAAGAGGTTTAAAAACTGAACCATTAGATCTGCGAATTAAAGATCAACTTAGGCAGAGAGGTGAAAATCGGGTAGTAACAGGTGGCCAAAATCCAATAGCTAAACGGGAAGCTAATTGAAGCTGGTAAGCTCAAGCAAACCCTCCTGGAAGAGATAGCCGGTCTAAAGAAGAACATAGGCAGCCTGAAGCATTAAATAGAATGTCTGAGCAGTACCATATAGGACAAAATTAAGAAGATAAAGTAGGTGGAGCAGTAACTAAAAGTACAAACTAACAAGTACAAGAGGGTAAAGGACGAGATTGGAAATGTGAAGGATGAGCTGAGGCAGTAGATCGACCTAATGAACTAAAAGCACTAGAAGGTGGTGAACTTCTACAAGTGCAGAATCAAATAATTGGAGAAGTCCATGGTTAAGAAAACAAACTAAATATAATATCTGCAGCAAATTGAGTGTCTGAAGGAGTAGAATATTCATCTGGATAACGATTTAGTCAAGTGTGAGGCTTAGCTGATAAAGGTGAGGGGTGTTTCAGAGTACAGGGCAAGTGCCATCCTAAACCTTCAAGAGAAGATGCGAACAACTACAGACTAGACCGATATAAATACAAAAGCTAATAAGACTTTCAGAGGTTCAGAGACATGCAAAAGATAGTTCGGATCAAACCCCGCAGTAAACTACCACAAGTACTCAAGCGCTCGGAAAACCCGTCGCAAATAGAAACAATTAGAGATTAACAGTGCGTTTGGTGATGTAGCTAACTACACTATAGTGAACTCTCTGCGCAACTAATTCCGTCTCAAAACTACATTTATGGATAATGGCAGCAGATGCAAAACTCAGGGCAATTAGTGAGAGTTACCCCACTGCTGATGATTTCTGATCCGCTCTCTATCCTTACTTATTTAAATATGTGCACTATCCCCCCACAATTATTATACTTATGCGTATACCAATACTCGAACTACCAGCTGACAAGTTCAAGCTGGAGGAGCTGGTCACCAGCGACTTACTTCTGAAGCTCCTTAAACCCTCCTCCACCAAATAATTTGTGAGGGTAGTCAATTAGCTGCCCCTCGACGAACGCACTAGTATCAGAGAAAAACTGTCGAAGTTGCCACCCAGTCTGGATGATCGGGTGAGGTCGATGCTGCTTAACTCTTTCGATGACGCCTTGTAGCAGCTGCCAGAAGAAAAATAGGCAATCCAGTTTTTGAGGGTGCTAAAGCGAATACTAGAGTCGGAATTCGATAAGAGTTTCGAGAGCTATGACAGGCTTATCCACATAGCAGAGACCATCCAGAGTATGGAGATATTTTATGAGGCGGTGTAGGTGTTGGTGGCTCAAGTCAAGAACTTCGGAGTACATGAGGCTAGACTAAACCTCACCCATAGGCTCACTACCCTGCTGAAGACTTACATTCCTGCTAGTGGTATGGAAGTAGAAGGAGTGGAGGAACCCTCCAAAGCGGCAACAGAAAAGAGATGGGGGAAGCCCAATGAATAAGATAAAATCAGGCTCACTCTCTTCTGCAAGGTTAATCTGTACTCCATCAATCAGAGTAAATACCCCTTACTGGAGGATGACCTCATGCCCTATTTCGAAATGCTCCGTACCAAACCCTACGTTTGGTTGATGAGCCTGCTGCAAACCATAAAGTCCGAGAAACTTGGGTTCATTTACCGAGATGTCCTCGACTCCAACATCTCCATCGACCCTACCTTCCATTACGAGGGTAAAACTAGATACATCCACCCTTAGCTCATCAACGCTGAGGCAATGGAGATAGCAGTCAGCAAGTAAAAGGTTTTACTTGAGCTTCTTGCCCACAAATCTAAAGCTGTCCTCTAAACCGAAGACTCCCTCTACTTTAAGTTTAACCTTTTAATCTATCGGATGTACGAACTCTGCCTGGCTATATCAGACTACGGATAGCTAACAGACACCAACTAATAAACAGAGGAGCAGCTGAGCAATACAGTTCATTTCATCTAGAAGATGCTGACTTGTTTCGATAAAAAGTTTGTGATGCTAACTAGCGATGGTATTAAGTATAAGGAGTAGCACTAAAAACTCGACCTTGTGGATATCAACCTCAGATCGTTGGAGGATTTGCTGAGGAGATTCAACTTTAAAGAGTCATCCAAAATCTGTATTTAGAAGGGGATACTGAGTAATAGCATCAACCTTATAATTAGAGTTTTGAAGGAGAATAAGTATACCAATAAGGGTTGGGAACTATTCAGGAAGCTGCTCAACATCTACAGACACCTAAATGAAAGATCCTCCAACAATATTGCGTTGGTGGCTGCCACTAACTTTCCGGAACAGTTTATCGAAATTGTCGATAAGTACGAACTGCCTAAGAACTAGTAGGTACTCAACAGTATTTTTGAGTTCATATCAGTGCATCTGGAGCCACTGGTAAAGAAGTCTGGTAGAACCATCCCTCCACTCCCATCTGAATTCACTAAGAAAATACTATCAGTTTACTTTTAAAGTTAGTATGTGATTTCCAATTAGCCTTTTATGTTGGAAGAGAGCCCCCTCCAACTGTACCTCAGAAAAGAGAAATCACCACAAGCACTAGTAGTGTTCAATTAGTTTATACTGTCTAAATTGAGTTTCCTGCAGGAACCGTAAAACTCAGTTGATCAGCTGATGATCAAGCCCCTAAATAGGAAGAAAGTAGTAACCCAGCTGACCAAGATGCTGAGGGTATTGGATAACACCCCTAAACTATAAACTATGACCAGCAAGCTCCTTACGTTTAGACTCATGCAATACTTTATTTTGTTTGAGGACCAAATTAGTGAGAGTTTACTCGTCAGACTAAAAAAGAAACTCTAATTCGAAGATGCCAAAGTAATCTATACGAAGGCGCTGGCAACCACACTTGAGGTGTTGGAAAAGAACCCTTTCGGTCAGATGTCTATCGAATGTTTGTTGAGGGAGTTTGGTAATGAGATGCATGTAGACTGGACAGCCATCCTGCAGATCTTCAGGAACCTTCATATGATAATCTTTCTTAATCTCTTCAAGAAAGGGGACTATTCTGAGGAGGCATTCAGCACTATTTTTAAAATAGTGCGGTTACTGGGCAAACACAAGGCTTAAATCCAACAAAGGATTGTTAAGGAGTTTAAAAATTCAGGTGTGAAGGCTATCAAACAACTTCAGTTATTAGCTTCGATCAAGGGTTTGGAAACTACCTACGGGCTTCTGTATAGTTTCTTCAGGAGGCTAAAGAATGGGCTCGCCGCTCTGAAAAACCAGCAACATAAAACCCAATAAATACTCACTCTCGACGAGCAAATCAATTTTATCAATGGAATAAAGGTACTATTTCCGATGCTCACTGATCAAGTTTCCAAACATTAAATCATTCTATATGTGGATTCGTTGAGTGATGTACTGTATGGTGTTGGCTCTTCCACAGACATCCACCAACAGGAACTAATGTCAGTGCACATGGTAGTCAACCTCTACGTAACCTTTAAGGATGCTCTGTTCAAGACAGTTAATACTCTCAGTCCTCTAATAAAAGATAAAAGCAAAATCCATGATACTAACTACCTCCGTCTGAAGGCCCTAGACGACTATATCGAATACTTTAGTTCTGGAGAGAAGAACTTTGAGGATGATATAGAGGTGAAGTTCGCCCAGTGTGTTAATAAGCTACTAAGACTGTTTTTGTTGAGACCAGTGGCTACTAACCTTCCCATGAAATTTAAGGGAATTGAGCATAATGAGCTGACATCAGGGAAGTTGGCATTGGGAATGTATATGGATCAGTTCGAGCAACTCGTCAAAACGCTCAATTTAGATAATCTGGAGCTCTACTCTAAATGCCTTAGATACTTCCTGCAACAGAATTTTGATGATAATTTATTGCTGGCATTCGACAGACGTCATGGGAATAGACATAGCAGTCGACAGGTGAGATTGTCTATTGATGCATTACAACGGATGGGTGTATCTCCGTAGGCGGTAAGACTAGCATTGAGTAACGTGTAATAGGCAGACCCTGACACTATTTTCTAATGGATCGAATAGAACCGTTAACTAGTCAGCACATACTAGCAGGGCACCCTCAACAGAACCATGCAACAGTCAATGGGCAAACGTAAGCCCAGTTAAGCTAACTAACCCAACTCAATCCAATAAGTGTAGAAAAGGGAGCTATCAACTAAGATGCTGGTACATATAAAGAAGCTTATTAAAGATATTTTACTGGTGAATCTCTACACCAAATATAGCGAACTTATCCAGGCGATATTAGTGGAGTGTATTGAAAGGTTTGATAGTTAAGCTTCCAAATTTAAGAATTATGGGGCGTTGGTGGCACTTCTCAAGAAGGACTTTGTGGAGGCCGGAACCATTACTACGCTGAACTAATCGAGAGTGGTTATCGATCTACCTTTGCTCAAATCGATTATTGAAAAGTGTTTTAGAAAGGGATAAATCAAAAGCGAGTTTTTGAAGGCTGATTTCGTTAACCAACTGTTAGGGCTCGTTGCACATATTTGTAGTATTGGGGATAGATCTGCTAATCTGGAAAAGATACTGGAGGCTTGTGTAGCAATCATCTACTACATGGTACCGAACGTAAGCAAAAAGAAAGGTACTGATGAGAAATAAAACGAAATAGCTTCACTACTGACGTCGTTGCTGATGGTGATGGAAAATATTAATACTCTTAAGGACCCCAAAAGAAAGAAGGCTATATAGGACCTGATTGTAGATTGTGTACATAAAACGGTCAGCAGCTCCAAAAAACGACTGAAATAAATCTGCATCGAGATCATCTTCCGACTGCTTCAATCAGAGAACGCTCAGACCAGTATGTATACTGCGGTCGAGTCTCTACTGATGAGCGACTAACAGCTACTACAACTAAATGTGGAGGCATAGATTAAAGGGTTCTTCTTATCCAAGTTTAAAGAGTCTCCCAAAAAGATTATTAGTGTATCGAAGAAATCCTTTTTAACTGTTTTTGAAAGGTACAACACTAACTAAACATTTTACAAGGTCTGCAAGGAGATTATCCAGAAACAGAGCTAAAAGGTACAGGGTAGGCGACAGACCAATATCATAATCAACACTTAAACTCATGATCTGGCTTCATCATCGAAGAAAGAACAGTTTGTTAGGTACCAGCCTAGTGGCCCTACCGCCAAGATCCTTCAAGCTCTGATTGGTCGAGCATTTGATGGGGATAAGATATCCTTCCCTCACCTCAAAATCATCCACAATATTCTTAACAAATTCAATATTCTTTCTCCTTATGTACTCAACTATCCTGTCAAAGGAGGCAGATTTATAGATGAGGTATTGTTGGCAGTTCCTTTCAACCAGACAGAACTATGGAATTTCGTCATTCATCTTGGATTGAGATGTCTCCTACCTGTGAAGCACGATGAAAAATATTATCTGTACTCCTAATTTGTGCAAGCGAGGATGGTGCTCAGTCTCATCAGCTCCATCAAAGCGGATCAAGTGACACTGGAAGAAAGGGACTGTTGGCTGCTGCTCACCATCGTTAACATACTACAGATTAAATAGATTAATCAGATAACTGCCTGGAGTGTATCACCGGATACCAAAACCTCTGCAAGAAGTCTGTTGGAGTTCCTACTGGTGAAGTTTAAGAATACCAAAGAATCGGTGTATGTAGCTGAGGCACTATCTTTCATAATCAAATACAAGACATTTGAGGAATTGAAGACCAAATACAGATTGGAGGAAGAAGTTAAGGAGGGATCGATAGAGTAGCAACTGATTCCACTGTCGCTAATTTTGGATGATGGGTTAGTTGAGAGGCGACAACTTTTGGAGGATCTTTAAAGAACTGGAGAATAGTTAGAAAACGAAGAGGATAACGCACAGGCACTTCTGTTAACTTTGGAACGTCGAATCAGCAGAGATTTAGACATAATTAGAAGAAGAGCCATAAACAGACAAAACTGTTAATTCATACCAATTTAACCCAGCCCTACATAGATCAAAGAGCAGAAATAGAAGGCATAAAGGAAACTGTCTCAGTAGTAACCTCCCAAACAATAAGAACAAGAGATAGTAGTGTAGGAACCCAAAACTCCAGAGCCAACTCTTTCCATAAACAAACTACTCGAAATTGAGTTTAATTACTTTGTGAAATCTGAGAACACCCTCTAAAACCTTTCAGAAGTTAAAGATTTCAGTAAGTTGGTGGATTACGATCCAACGTATGAGAGTAAAGGATCAGATGCAGTCAGTTACTAAAACTCAAAGAACTCGAGCTTCAGGAACAGACTTACTTATCTATGTTCGTGTCTGAAAGATAACAAGGAAAAGGATAAGAGTACCATGTAAATATAATAAAAAGCACCAGTCACTAAGAAGCTTAGGTCCAATCGATCTATTAGAGAGTAACAGCTTGAGGCCAGTCTTCTAAGGGGATCCCCACTCGATATTTTAGGTCCAGGGTTATTTAGATCAGATGGAGGAGGACTCATCGTTTACAGACCTAATCGACCGAATAACGCATCGGAGGATGAGTAAGCTGATGTGGGTGATTTGGAGTCCTTCTACAGGAGAATTGCACTCAGAAGGTTTACGTAAAGGGATAGGGGAGGAGGCCTCGATAATATTTTTAGAGCTGGGAGAGAAGAGAGACCTAGGGAAAGACCAAACCTCGATGAAAATGCAATCTAGAAAGCATTAGAGGAGTATGTTGAACCCAAACCCCCTGTCCCACCCACTTAGCCAATTAAAGTTGAGTAGAAGAAACCCTAATCAAAACAAGAGTAAAAGCTAAAGTAGTAATAACACAAACCACCCGGAAATGCATAGAAACCAATCTAAGCATCGTCAATTTAAAAGATGGAAGTAGAACAACCGAGCGTTCAGCAGCCACCTGTCGAAGTACCAGTCCTACCACAGCCAGCAATCCAGCTATTACCACCCAAATACAGACCAGTTTTGGAAGAGCTTGGGCTGTAACAGACATTCCTACGAGACAATGATATTGACTAGGAGCTCTTTGATACGCTCTAATAGTCTATCCAGAAGGAAGTGTTAGCTTCGATTGCAGGATATCCGCTTGGACGTCAATAATCTGCGCCTGAACCAGCACCACCAACCTAATAGCCAAAGCAATCTGAGGCTCCTAAGGAGGCTGAAAAGGTTTAGCAGCAAGTAGCAACCTAATAGAAGCCTAAATAGCCGAGGACATAATAAAAACCAGTTGGATAATCCAAATCGGGCTAAAAGATGGAGATATAGGAACCTGAGAAACCCAAAGAAGAGGAGAAGCCAGCCAAGCAGGAAGATAGAATGGAGGTAGAGCAACCTGTCATCAATGTTCCAGTTTCGGTTCCTGTTTAGGCTCCCTTACCTGCTCAAGTCCCCCCTCCTTCTCCGGCAGTTCAACCCTAAGCTCCAGCTGTCAACTTACCACCGCCGCGAGTCCGTCCTATCCTTGAAGCTCTCGGCCTCCCTCAAACATTCCTTCGAGACAATAGTCTTGAGTAAGATCTTTTCGACTCACTACCTGAGAATATCCAAATGGATGTACTGATGGAGACCATGAGGCATCAGCAACAACAACGAAGATAAGCTCCTCCGCCTAGGAGAAACCCTTCAGATAGAGGAGTGTAACTCGAGGCTGATCAACAATAGAGGAGACAGGCCAATCCAGGAGACATAGTTAACTAACATGTTGCCCTATTATAATCTATAGATGATCCCAGGCTAAGAGAGGATATGCTTATTGAGGCTACACCATAGTTATTAGCTCAACTACCCCGGCAACTACAAGCTGAAGCCTAGATGCTTCGACAGCGAAGGCTTAGGCAAATTGCTATGTAATACGATTAAGAGTAACAGCAATAGATGAGAAAGAACAAGAAGCCGACTAAGAAGCAGATCGTCTACCCCTAGATCAAAGCTTAGCTGTTTGAGCCCATCAACTGCTAGACTGCAGTAGGAGCTCTGTCCCTACTTTACTCATCCTTCCCCAGGAACTTCAGACCTTTCCTTATTTAGGGCTTACTGGAAAATAAACAAATACAACCGAAATTAATAACAACCCTCATCTACATACTAAGAAACCCACTCAATATTAAGCAGTTCCCTAGCGTCGTTGCTCACTGGAAGGAGGACAAAGGTGGGAAGCAGCATTATAACTCCACTGAAATAGTAAGGAGCAACATAATGTCGGTACTTCTGAACCTGTTCAGCAACTCCCTTTACAAAAACCCACAGCTCATGAAAGAGAAGATTCCTTACGAAGGGTTGGCAGGCATTAAGCTGGAGCCTAACCCTGAATTCTAGAAAGACGCTGAAGGTTATCTACCATACGTCTAACTTCTGTATTACTCATTGGATGAGAGCACCGAACTAAGTGCCTACCTCTTATAAGGAGTCAAATAGCTTCCCGAAGTGATTCTCAAAAAGCTAGTCAAGAGACTCTACTCCTCAAGCCTAGACGACCTCTTCATCGCGAACTTAAAAGATCTGAGCGATAACCAACTTCTAGCAAAGATATTCTAATAAGAAAGCAGCTAAACTCACCATCCAAAAATCAGCATTTACGCTCACCTGCTCAAATACAAATTCGCTGTTACAAAGTACCTTCCAAAGCTTCACTTGAAGGCTCTGGCCTCTTACAAGCCTGAGTACAACGAGTTCCTCAACCAAATCTATCGAATTTATACTCTGGAGCAACTCAAATAAATTAAACAGCTTGGTCAGTACAAGTCCATTCACAAGAACGTTATTAGGGGACTCCATGCCAAGAGAGCCACCCTTTCGGACTAACCTATTTCGCTAATTATGAAACTACCCTTCTTCATAGATTTCTAAACCAAAAAAGAGATATTCCAGAATCAGATGAAACTTCTGACTGAAAGGTCCTACATGGGCAAATTGGATATCAGAGTGAAGAGAGACGACCTGTTCAGGATGTCTTACAACCAAATTATGCCAAGAACTGCCACATAAATGCGAGCAAAACTTTGTGTATCCTTCGACTAGGAGATGGCGTATGATGCGGGTGGAGTCACCAGAGATTGGTTCATGGCTATCTCCAAATAAATTTTCAACCCTGACTACGCCTTATTCTAGACAAGCACATCTGGGAACACTTACCAACCCAGCAGCAAATCATACATAAACAAAGATCACCTTAACCACTTCAAATTCGTTGGCAGGATAGTAGGTAAGGCCCTGCTCTAACGAGAATGCGTAGATGTATTCTTCACTCGTTCCTTCTACAAACTCATCCTTGGTCATGAGCTCTAACTGAGCGACCTATAGGAGCAGGATTTCAACTTCTTCAAATCAATGATGTACTACAAGTAAAATACTGTGAAAGATTAACTGACTTTTACCTATGTACGAGAGAAGTTCGGAGTGGTGGAGACTTTAGATTTAGTAGAAAATGGAAGCAAGATCTTGGTTACAGATGATAATAAGCTGGACTACATACAGAGGATATCCATGGCGAAGATGAGAGATGATATTCTCGAGCAAACCAAAGCCTTTTTGTAAGGGTTCCACGAACTAATCCCCGGTGAGAATATCGTGTTCTTCGATGCCAAAGAACTTTAGCTCCTGATTTCAGGGCTGCCTAACATAGACTGTAAGAGTTATTTAATTCAGTGGATGACCTTAAAGCTAATATTGAGTACTCAGGGTATGCCCCAACAGACAATACTATCAAATGGTTCTGGGAGATCCTGGAGACCTACGACCAACAGCATCTAGCTCAAGTAATCCAGTTTATAACTGGCACATCGAAGATACCAGCAGGAGGTTTCAAATAGATAAAGGGTATGCACGGGCCTCAGAAGATCAGTATTCATAAAGACTACGATACCAACCATCTGCCGCAGGCTCATACATGGTATCTTTTGCATAATTCAGTTACAACCAGATGGAGTTGCCAGACTACGGTAGCAAGGCAGTCCTCGAGCGGAAGTTGGCGATCGCTTTCAAGTGGGGAAATTAAGGTTTTGGGTTTATGTGATAGTTGTGGTTTAAATGCAAATACTATATTTATTTATGGATAAATCATCCAAGTTCCTTCACGCAGGAGTTGACGCAAAGGGTAATACCATCGAAGTATGGGATGAGCCCCAGGCCCTTCTGGACATCCTTTGTCTTGCTAACCACGAACATCATGCATTCCAAACTCAAATACCCCATAACCTGTGCCATAGTTCGAGGCCCATAATCACTGAACTTCTCCGAGGGAATTTTCATAAGCCTATTGAACAGCGACATATTCTTTTCCTACAGTGATCCCATCACTGGCTTAATAGTATTGTTAGGCTTGAGTGACACTGGAAGTTGTCCGTACAGCATTTTGTACATAATAACACCCAAACTGTAAGAGTCGACTCGTTCGTCGATGACCGTCTATTGAAGAGGAACAAGATAAGGGTTAAGTGTTGTGAGTTTTGGTGGATGAGCAATGTTAGCACTACAAGCTCGAGTCAGATCACAAACCTGCAACTTCAGCCTACTACCTGTTTATTTCCAGACTAAGATATTATTGGGGGTAAGTTTCAGCAGAAGGATGTTCAACCTTCTTAGTCCTACTAGCGCAACCATCAGCTGGTTAATCAGCTAAATTTTGCATTTGAAGGTTAGAGTCTGCCTGTTTTTAATGAGAAAGTTTCCTAATGTATCCCCCTCTAAATACGTGTTGACGCCGTGAGGGATTATACGATGGGTTTTGGCTTGAGGAAGTTGTTCGTAGGTGTAGTAATAAGGCAGCTACGATAGACTTTATTTTATGTTGCGGAGGATGGAGATTTATCGAGAGAGTTCAGCTTAGTTAACATATTGCAGCATGCACTGTTACTGATCAATATCGCCCTAAAACCAGGTCGCACTAATGGGTTTTTTGTTGGCAAGCTTGCTCTTGTTTGATTTGGCAATAATTTGATTTTTATTCTTAACGATCAAATTTGCAGAATTTTTATCTATTTGATCTATCAGCCCCAGTTGCTACTTGTAAATATCTTCGATTTAAGGCTGTTTGGTGCCATCAGACTGCTTAGGGTCAGGTTGTTTCGAGTTATCAGATTGTTTAGGGTTATCTAGTTTGCCGATGGTTGATTGAGTGGCAGAGAAAGTCTTCTAGGCTATAACCGCCGGCTTTTTTTGCTTGTTCTCGCTTTTAAACTTGGTTTTGAAGTCCTTTAGCTGGTCTTACCTCTTACATTGAATGTCCTTACAAGTATACGCCTCAATATAAATCTTATTGGAGAGTATAGCCTTTCTGACCAATTTATCAGCAAAACTCTCCATCACTTTATTCTTCACAGGGTTATTCTCGCCAAACGTCCAGTCTAATACCCTCTTCTTGAGACTCTCTGAGTTGAGTTTCATTTTGTCGTAAATATCCCACACCAACCATATGAAATCAATCTCAGGGACATCCATAATTCTAGATACTATTGTCTGATGCTCTATTCTTATTTCGCCGTTGAGAGGGCTAACACACATTTTAGGGGTATTTTTACTGTTGAAGATCAGGGAATACCTGCAGCCCATTAGCCGGTGATCTTTGGCAACCAGACAATATGGCCCCAGTTTGTCCACCAACGAAACAGCAAAACCGATAGAGTTTCTGGAGAAGTCCAAGGTTATTTTGCAGATTGCTTGGTAATATTCTGAAAGTTTTATGAAGCATAGAGCAGAATATCTGTCTACGTAGTTTTTGGAGAGGCTGAAGGACAACCCACTGTATTTTGTCAGAATGTCAAGTCTGTTGGGTGCCTAAGCAGCCAGCGACCCGTAATGGTTGAGTAAATTCATGCTACTCAGAAACTATTTAGAAATATTATACTTTTAGCATTTGAAAAGGCTACCTAAGTAATGCGGAGAATTCTAGATTGAGAGCATACTACCTATCATCTGCCTACAAGTGTAGCTGATTGTAGTGTTAGTCTGTTTAATTATTAAAAGTATAAATTCACCCATCAAACTAAACTTCTAAGTCTGATTATACGAGCCAACTCTCTCTGGAACTCGAAAAATAAGAAGTCTGATATTTTGTTGCCAAGCTCCACTAATATTTCGGTTTATTAGTCGTCGTAGAACAACCAACTCTTCTACATTTCGAATAACTTTATTAACCTACTTCTACCTCCAAAGCTAAAGTATGAGACAGTCTGTCTTCGTGCATCTGCAGCATCTGCTCTCTAGTAGGGATCACCCCGGAAGGAGAATCAGCCTTGTCGAAGATTATACCGCAGTAGGAGGTGGCCATCTCGATTGACCGATGATAGGCACTCTCGAGGGAAGATTTGAACCTCTTAGTATTTGCCGGTTTTTAAAAATTGGGTGAGCTTTTCCATGGAAATGGTTTACCGAACTATCCGAAGTTCCTCTCGTAGTTTAGACTTTAGTTAAAGCAGTCGAATATGGCCCTGCAGTGTATGTTGGTTAGCCTCTTCATATAGTCCTGCTCACTCCTTTACAGTTCGGTCTGAGGGATAACATTCGACAACAGAGTCTGCTCAATTTCCAGCCAATACTCTTCGAATAGTTCCACCGGTAGCACTATGATATTAGAATCTTAGGATGATTCAGACTGTTAATCGAATTAGTGCATGTACCGCAAAAGCTACCTGGCTGATGGACCTGCCGGTTCTGAAAGTTTCTACAGGACATCTGGTCTCCGTTATACGATGTAATGGTTAAAACCCTTCAGAAACTACTTGACGGCCGACACATTAGTCTTAATTCCTTTGGTCTTACGGTACACCGCCTTCTTTATAGATATTATCTTCCTCTATTTCTATTTGATCTTAACGGCATAAACCTTAAACGCTGCATGTACGCTCGAATTAGTTGTTTCCTTCAGGAATTAGGTCGTTAGGTGTGTAAGCAGAATGTGGCTGATATCGTCTGACACTCGTTACTTGTCGGGCAGTTTTTTAAGTAGCCTTTCGATGTTTATCATTAGCTCCCATCCAGGTTCGCTAGAGGATTCCGAGGCAGCATCCGGTTAATCGTATTATCGACTGGTCTTATGCAACGGTGGGTTGCTTTAGCGCTGCAGTGGGTGGAAATATTCCTCTTCTTCGCTATGCTGATAAAGATCACTCTCATTTTCGAGTTCAAAAGTCTTTTTGTTGAGCTACTCCAGTTTCCTTCGAAGTCTCTACGCTGCATGTAGCCCTTTAAGTGCTTAATCTTCCTCAAACTATTCTGTATAAGAGTAGGTGTTGATTATCTACTACTACCGGGATGTCTTGTGGGGAGGCATTTTGTCAAAAATCAAGCGTTGACGAAGTGCTGCTGAAACAGGCACAGAAACTTCAGTCTTCTTTTACTACTCATCGTGGATAGAAATTCTTTTGTACTCATCCTCCTGCATATCATTTATTCGAGCGTTGCTATTACCTTTGCCAACTTCTGGAGCAGGTACCTTAGGTTTCTTCTCATTTCTGATTATCTGCACCTCAGTGTAAATATCATTATTAAGTATTTTCTCCGGCTCAAGGTGTTACTCAATCTCCTCATTCTCCTATTTATCCCCTTTGCTAACATAATCGCAGTCAACCTCCTCATAGTGCTCCCTAATCTCTAGTGAGCTTGCCGACTGTTTCTATTCTTATTGTTTATCCATCGGGGCAGGTGCAACAGCTAGCAGCTAAGCCTCCTTCTCCAAGCTCCTACAGTTGACCTACGACTGTTCCACCAGTTTCTTAAGGAGCATCTCCGTCTGCTATTTGTTGCTGTTATGCATAGACTCCTTAATCATGCTGATGAACATATTTAGCTTCTACAGTTACTTCTGCTTCATTTTGCTTATCACTGAGTTCAATTGGCTCTCCTCCTCCTCAGCATCATTCTACTATTACCTAGGAGGTGGGACTTACTACTACGTAAAGAGCTTATCGGGATCGTCAAACCTCTCATCGTCTGCTGATAGGTTGGAAATGTAGGTGATCTTTCTAATTGATTATTAGTGAAAATTCATCTACTCAGCCTACTACATCAACCTTCTACTTTGTTATGGAGTTATGAGCTGAGGGTTGTAAAGCTTAGCGTTCTTGCGGGCTGTCAAACGGCGCCACCATCTCTGTATTTTGGTGGCCATCTCGTGTTGGTAGAGCTCCAACTCTGTCATATCCTCCTTCTTTTTGTTCAGGCGAAAGAACCGGCTCTGGAACTCTCTGAATTCATCCAAATCAAACTCGTCAGCTTCAGTTAGCAATACCTATTCAATGGAGATAGGTTCGTTTTCTATCGCAGCCTTCTATTCAACTGATTACCTAATCATACTAGAGTTGCTTTCGGGAAGCTAGTGTAAATCCTCTGCTACTGTGCTTATCCGCTTCTTTTTTAGCTTGAACTTGCCGGATGAAGTTGCGGATGGCTTTAGTCCGAGCATAGGGCTCCTAGCGTAGTTGCTCTCCATGCTTCTCTTCCTCTATCTGATCTATTTTTTAGGTTTTCGAATGTCGTTTAAAATGTCTTTCCGTCCCTTCGTGTTCTAGTTTTACTTCTTTATCTCTTTTAGGATATCCCTCATCAATGGAATCATATTGCTTGTTGGTTTAGTGTTCTAAGTTAACAGCTTACGAGTTTTTATCTTATCTTCTCGGATCATTCGTCCCAGCTCCTTAGACAAGCTACGCTTTTTAAGCGACAGAGAAGTTCCTCTAGATTTATCATCATCTTCAAACTTCACGCACCGTCGGAGCTCCGATGACTTACCCTTCCTTATGTCAGGGTTTGAGCCACAGGAAGTTACCCTTGGATTTCTATTTGGCAGGAGCTTCCGTACATCTTAAGTCTTATTCAAGTAGGTGACAATATTAACACCCACCTTCTTCTGCTTTCGCTTTGGCATAAGGTACTTCTTCTTCTCGGGAGAACATGTCTTTTTACGCTATGGCCTCTGCTCCTGAGATTTTAAGTTTTCCTTATCGAGCAGGAAGTTAATTTTCTTCGTAACTGTTGTATTGTTTGGGGAAGCTGCTTTTGAAAGGAATGCCTCTGCGCTGTTAGGAGTGAACCGTTTGGAAGCTGGCCTCATTCTATCGTCTTTGGTTGTGGTTTGCCAGTTGCCGGTGTCTTTCATCGTTGATTATAACAACTCGACAATCTTTATATTGACTTTAATTTTTTAAACACGCTTCTTGACTCACATATTGACTATATCCTTCTGTTTGTATTAATACCCAATCATATCAAATAGCCACCATGTTTATTAAGTTTGGTACGATTTTGGATCAATACTGGATGGTGAGAATGGAAAAAGAGATAACCAAATGGATTTCTTGTAATGCAATAAAACACAAACATATTGGTTTATTTAGAATATAAATAATGGAAAATCGTATTTCTTCCGTTGTTGGAACATCTCGAGTTAGCGTGCAGCTTCCCTTCAACAGTTTCAGGGCCAGTGCTTTTCTCAACATGAATCTTAGCGGTATGGCCTCTCAAGAAAAGATCAAAAGAGTGGCCGTTCAGTGTCTCCTGCTAGCTAGCAAATTTATGGCCTAACAAAAATACAGGCAAGCTAAAGATCTTTTACTAGCTGCCATGAACAGTTGTCTGGGGGTTGCCGAACCTGACGAATACACAAAGAAGCTCGCCTACCTCTGCTGCGAGGAGATCGCAATCATTAACAAAGAGTCTGTGAAGAAGCGTCGAAGAGGTAAAAAATTATTCTATTTAGAGTATCGCGTAGACACCTATGACCGGCTGTTGCACTAAAACTCGCATCGGCTAGTTATTCTACCCTTCGACAAGATACTTGGACAGTTTGTGTTCAACCGGCACGATAAAATCTTATTTGATATGGAGGAGAAGTAGGAGAGAATTAGAGCTAATAGGGAGATTAGGTTTCAGGTGGCAACGCTTAACACAGTGCTCTTCGATTTCAACAATAGTGAACAGGAGGGATCGCTTTTTCATATGATGAGGATATACAAATTTGAGATGATGGTCAGCACGCTTGTACTTCTGCTTGTCATGGTGTCACTACTCGCTTCAGCTACTATCTTCCCCAATAGTAACGGTAATTTCCTTGCGATTCAGGTCTTCTTGAACTGTTAACCCTGGTAATACCTGGCCTCATGTTCGTCTACCCTCTCCTTCAGGTTTACCTTCGTCAGGTTCAGTAGAAAAACCCTAAAGTATTCGAGAAGAAGCTCTCATAAATGCTTTTTAAAATAAATAAGGCCTCACCTTCGAGCTAGTATTACATCGATCACTCGCACAATTT